>JAOXJP010233567.1:0-10297 GCA_025762735.1 Platanus orientalis | reverse complement strand
AAGTGCCCCCCAAAAAGTGCAAATCACTTTTCGGTACTGATGCGTCAGCCCCTCTGGTGCCGTTTTCACTGTTCTCATGAGATTCGTTCCAAGCCCGGAAGAGGAGCATGGAAGACCTCACCGAAGACATCATCTTCGATATCTTCTCCAGGCTACCTGCAAAGTTGCTTATCAGATCCAGGTGCGTATATCTAAACACTAGTGCAACATAGTCGATAGCAAACACCTTGCTAAAATACACCTTAGTCCAGCCACTGAAGAACCCAGCCTTCTCCTTCTTACACGTTCCTTCAAACCGTAACAAGTTTGTACCCAGTTACAGAAGACGATGCACTCTCAGGCAAAGCAACCATCAAATTAACTCTTTTTATAATTCTCATAAGTATGGTCTTTGATGTTCTTGCAATGACTTGCTTTGTTTCGCTGGACCAGTGGATTACTACTTGTATTTTCTTTATTTCGATCAAGATTACTTGTCTATGCGCTCTAAAAATGAAAATTTGGAGCCCGTCTTCATATATTACCCTCTTAGAGGTGAAGTTAGAAAAAATCTACCATCAATGAACACACCATCTTCAGTGCCTCGTGAAGACAAATATGGGTTGGGTTATGATCCTTCACTGATCAATACAAAGTTGTCAGAATTTTCATTAGACACTGGGTATTCAATATCTGCTTAGAGGCCGAGGTACACACTTTGGGTACCAATTGTTGGAGAGAGATCCACAATGCACCTCTTTATCTGGTCCATGGAAATCCTGTATTTGTAGATGGAGCCTTGCACTGGAAGATCAAATCCGGTCTTCATCGTAACAAGACCGAGAACGTGATTTTATGGTATTGGGAATGAGGAATGGGTGTAACTCCCCATCTTGATTTTATCTTGGAGAATTATGATAAGAGTGACACTAGCTGAGTTAATAGGGTGTTTGTCTCTGGTTGATTCCTCACCCAATGAACATATTGTGATATGGGTTTTGAAGGATTGCGTCAAGAGGAATGGGTCAGAGAATATTGCATCAGCAAAAGAGCATCAGGACGGTTGGATAATCTAAATATTAGTCTTGGGTCTTTCCAGACATGATGAGATATTGCTCACTTCATGGGAGGATGGTTTGTATTCAAATGATACAAAGAATGATGAACTAATAAGGTATGTCACTATTTCGGCACAGGGCTGTTATATAGGAAATCCATGTGTATATCCCTATATGGGAAGTCTGGTGGCGCTGAAAGAAGACCCAGATGTTGGAACAGATACTTCGAATCAGAAGCTATTTAGGAATAAAGATCATAGAAAATAAAGACATGATTGAGATGTGAATGATTTATGATTTGATTTCAGTAAATAAGATTGGATTTGATTTAGTTTTTATTTTTGTCATGGCTTGTATTCACCATGATTCAATCACAAAAGATAAGATTAAGATTTAATAATTATGATTTAATTGAAGCAATTTTGCTTCGTGAGATAATATTGCTCTTTCTTTAGTAGAGGTAAGTAATTTATGGGTTAAAAGTTTTCGGACCTCTCTCTATGTCTAAGACTGTTATCTTTTCATTGAGTTAATATGGATAATCGATGTGTTTTGTATGATGGGTACCTTTTTTCTTTTAGGAGCCCGAGACTTCAAGAAATACAGAAAGATCTTTTAAAATGGCATTCTCCAACTACCGGGCCAACTTCAGGTATTGCTGTACAGATACGGATCATTGGAGACCATCTTTGAATGCTCATAGAGGCTTGTTTTCTTTGTCTCGTCAGTTTTATAGGAAGAATAATCAGAATTGATTAGGTAGATTTTTTTCTTTTCTTTTTTGGTACATTTTGGTAGAAAATGATTGGGTAGAATAGGAATTACCATTCAATCAATGTTGGTTAGAACTTGGAATTAGTGTTTATTTTTTTTGGTATGATCACATGGGCCTCCATCGTCACAGCCACTTGAAGCGCAACTGGCCTGAGCCAGTCAAAACCGAGAACTCAAGACTACCTGTCAAGCTTCTTATCTGATCCAAGTGCATATCTAAACATTGGTGCAACATTGTCGATAGCCAATGGCTAGCTAAAATGCATCTTGGTCAAGCCAATGAGGAACCTAGCCTTCTTAAACGTTGCCTCCAGCCAGCAACTTTGTATTCAGTTATAGATGGGGGCATTCTCAGGGCAAGTCACAATACAATTTCCCTTGTTTTTACTTCTCATGAGTATAGTTTATGTCCGTGCAATGGCTTGCTTCGTTTCTGTAACGCCCCGAACCTAACAATCCTTTAATCAGATTCGGCACATTACCTCAAGAAGGGTAACTAATGCAACTGGTTATCCCCGGTGCCATTTTTCCCTTACAAATGAAACTTGGTAGAAATCCATATGTTGTTTCTACCGAAATTTCGGCAAAATAACAACTATAATTTAAACCCCCGAGAAATTTCATAGCTCATTGATTTAAATACCTAATAATTCACAATAGATATAACACTTAAAATATCAAACATCGACGCTGTACACCCAACAGCTCGTATCCATCATCCACATGCATATAGCATCTCTATCATTATAACATATCCAATTAAAGTTTTCAGTAAACTATCAAAATACTCAAAATAGATTCGAAACTCTAAAAATTTAAATCACGTGTGCAGAATTTTCAATTAATAAAACTGAATTACTCTGTGCAAGTTCGGCCTCCAACTATGTCATCCACCTACGATCCAAAAACCTAGCAATTCAGTGAAAACAACTAAGAGTGCAGAACGTCTCTATCTGAAAAGAGTTAATTAATTTGGGTCAGCTCACAGCTCATTAAGTAGGTAAGTCTATAGCTAGAATCCACACAAACATTATATAAGAGAAGTATATAATCACAAATTTCATAATACAAAAGTGAACATATATATCTATATATTTATGAATTAGTCCCACATAGATTCCACATCAACGGCTTATAGATGTTATTCCAATTTAGCTTACCTTAGGCAATCACACACTGTCTCCCAAAATGAGCATCAACCACAAATATAATCGAAACATGAAGGAATCTTATTCCAACCAAGTTCTTACACCTGTAGAATTAAATTTAGACACCCAACCCATGCTTAAAAGCCAATATGACACATATGAGGCCAAACTTTACTTTGCCTCCGCATGAAACAATCCTTCTTGTATCCAAGTTTAGATCAAAAGATTTATAAGAGATTGGACAGAGGTTTTCTTTCTTTTTTCCTTTTTTTTTTTTTTTTTAATATAATATCCTTTATTACGTGTAATCCAGCATTAATAATTCCCAAAAATCCTGGCACAAACGATGTAGTACATATTTACACAAATGAATTACATTAGAGTACAAACAATTTCTATCAAACATGAGAGCTATAACCAACATTTTCTATGCTAACAAAATACCCTTTCATGTAATGAAATTTCGGGGAAGCTTTCAAGTAAAAAGCCATCTAAAGTAAGACATTATCATTTCACAAGAATTTAAAACATTTAGAAAACTCTAGACATGTCAATTTGTATGTCTTTTAGGTGTTCATAGCATAATCCTACAGCTATTGTATTAGGTCCACAACACGCAACATTTAGTTATCATACAGATCAGCCAACATCTTTACCAAATTCTATGCCTTAGGTATTAAAGTGATTAGGGCAGCATTTTTCATACCGTGCGATGCTTTTACTATATGCAAACAAGACCCAATACGATGTCCAACACCAGGGCAGCAGCCTTATAAAGCACATTCACACAAATGAGTATAATAGCTGGAAAATGGCTCCCATTAAATGTATAAAACATACCATAATTATTATTTTTTTATTTTATATTATCAACTAAAATTTCCAGCAGCAAAATATAACAGGATCTCATGTAAGATGACATTAAGAACAAAACATTGCAATTTCATCATAATATAACATCTTTGGAAAACCCTAGAGGGCTTAGACTGGTCTATTCATATGTTTCTTTTAAGCATTCACAACAAAATCCCATAGACATCACAATATGCACCTAAAATGGTCTAAGATATCCCAAATTTTCGCCTAAAACAGGGTTCATGTACCCTCCCATCAAATGGCTCAACAAATCCCTAAATAAGTTAGAACTTCTTTAGGATGATAACATGTAATTCATTTTGCAGCTCTACTGTCATCAATATTTATAAAATAAAATAAAATAATGAACCCTAAATCAAGTGAAGAAGTGGAAGTTTGTGAAAACCCTAACTACAGACTCAACCACACATACTTGGCTCGAGTTCGATGTTGTCCCATGCCCCAGCCGACTTCCACGCCCACGGTTTCCACTGTGTGCTCCACCATGTTCAAGTTTCACTCATGCTCTCTTTCTCTCTCTTGCTCTTTCTTCCTTCTCTTTCTTCTTCCCTCTTTTCTCTATTCTGCCCAGGGTTTGGGGTCACTCAACCCGACACCCTTTATCCGTTTATTTCTCTCTGCTTTTCCTCTTTCCTTCTTCTCTTCCTTTCCTTCCTTTCTTCCTCTCTTCCCTCTCGTGAGGTTGGGTCATCAGTCGAATAAACAGACGCCCCCCTCTTCTTTCCTTTTTTATATTTGTAATTATATTTTTTTCCAAAATACCCCTCAGGGATTTGGGGCGTTACATTCTACCCCCCTTGCAATAAATTTCGTCCTCGAAATTAGACGAACTTTGATCTATCGCTCTCATTGTTTATCCTAAACATTTTCATCACTCTGCCAATGACTGAATGCGTGTGGCAGTGTGGGATAACCCTACCTATTTACAATGGGTGTGGGATCACTCTTCCTAGAAATGAATGTGTGTAGGATAGCTCTTCCCATAATGAATGAAATGTGGGTTACTCCTCCCAAAAGTGAATGCAGTGTGGGATCGCTCCTCCCAAAAATGAATGTAATGTGGGATCGCTCCTCGAAAAAATGAATGTAATGTGGGATCACTCCTAAAATGAATGAAATGTGGGATCACTCCTCCTAAAATGAATGCAATGTGGGATTGCTCCTCCCAAAAATGAATTTAATGTGGGATCACTCCTAAAATGAATCCAATATGGGTAACTCCTCCAGATGGGTTGGCTTGTCTGGCCTCTCCCAAATGGCTAAACCCTAGCCTCTCCCGAAATGTGTCACGCAAGTGAGGGTTGTGCTTACTAATAAACATAGGATCCTTCTCTCACTGAGCGATGTGGGATCTTACAATCCATCCCCCTTAGGGCTACGCGTTCCCATGTGTGCATCGCAAAGTTGAGAGTCAGCTCTGATACCATTTGTAATGGCCCGGTTCACTTGCATGATATTGTCCGATTCTGGTTAATCCCGCCCTGGTTCACAATCCATTTATCTATGCCTGGTTTACTTCTTCAAATCAGAAGCATTGTCACTTATTCAGCTATGATTATTCTTTCTTTAGTAGAGGTCATCTTTAAGTAATGTAAGGGTTAAAATTTCAGGATCTCTCTTTTTGTATCTTAGAATATTGGTCTTTTCATTAAGATAACACGGATGTTGAATGTGTTTTAAATTTAGTTACTTAAATAAAAGAACAAAATCTGTTCACAAAACTGATTCGCTTCTCTTTATGTAGAGAATTCCCCTTTGAAGTTTAATCCTATGTGGCTAAGAATAAGAAAAGATTAGTGATTTATAGGTAAAAGGTATTAATGTCTTTGTGCTTCTTAAGAACCTCTCACATGTGTGGTAGTCTAGTGAGGTGCTTAAAGTATGCATATGCATATGAGCATGGCAAGGGCTTTGGCACAAAGATGTTTGAAACAAATTTTGTACTTAGAGATTGCAATATTCTTTTTTGATGGTCTACATGAACGGTATAAATACCATAGAGTACCCATGTCTGTGGACTGGGGACAGACAAATTTGAGTGTAGAAGATCCTTTCCCACCCAAAAAGAGGCACCAAATTCAAAGCACCCACATGTGTCAACCTGTGGTGTGGTAACACGGGGGACACAAATTTTGGAACATAAAATTTCTTCCAATTTTTAATGATATGGTGAAGGAATTCTACTCAACATTCTGGTGGCAATCCACAAACCGATTACAATCACTCATAACTGGGATACATTTATTATTCCAGAGTCTATAACAGAAACAACCTCTTCAGACTCTTGTAATGTTGAGGTTATTTCAAATTGAATGAAATTGACCCAAAGAAAGGGGGAAGGGAGTTCTAGGATTAAGGAAAGGCATCCAAATGTATTTCCCCACAAAATTAGTTCGAATTTAAACTAAATTGTTTTCTATTATTAGGTTGTATAGGATTAGAATTACTAGGATGTGATTTTCTTGAATGTTGGTTCGGTAGGTTTGAATTCTTTTCCTTTCTATTTTCTAAAAAGGTCTTTGTATGGCAAGGATCCATTTCACAAATGGGACTATCGCATCGTTTTGATTTTGGCTGAAGGTTCAAGTGGGTAAACAAAACCCACATGGTGAGCGGTGATAGGCCTGTTTGTGATTATAAACGATCCTCTCTCTAGGTACTTAGATGGTTCAAATGGTGGTCCTATGTCACATGATCCAACATTATAATTTTAGAATTCAAGTTGAAATATGAAAAAAAAGAAAGGAGGACTTCCCCCCAAGATATCATCATTGACATCTTGAGCAACCTGTAAAGTTGCTTATCAGGTTCAGGTGCGTATCTAAACACTAGCGCAACATTGTCGACAGCCAATGCCTCGTTAAAAGGCACCTTAGTCAAGTCACTCAAAAGCCCAGCCTTCTCCTTGTTTCACATTACCTTTAGTCAACAACTCTACATTCAGTTATAGAAGATGGAGGCAATCTTAGAACAAGTTACCATGCAATTTCCCTTGTTTTGAGTACTGGTGAGTTTGATCCATGGGGTTCCCTTGCAATGGCTTGCTCTGTTTCACTTCAAAGCCAATCTTCATATGTAATCCCCTTAGAGAAGAAGTTATAACTCTACTACCAATAACTACACTATCTTGTGATTCGCATCTAAACAGATATGGGTTGGGTTTTGATTCTTCAACTGAGCAATACGAAGTTGTCCAAATTTTCATTCAGCACTATAACTCTTATAAAAATTTCTACTTGGAGGCCGAGACATACACTTTGGGAAGCAAGTCTTGGAAAAAGACCAACAATGCACCTCCTTTTCCTGTCAATTCCTTTTATCCTCTTAAAAGAACAGAGAATGTGATCTTATCGTTCAACATTGGGAATGAGGAAGTTGGCATGACTCCTCATCTTGAATTTGGATGGGAGAATTATAAGATGGTCACGCTAGTTGAGTTGAGAGGCTCTTTGTCACTGGTTGATTTCCCATCCAATGAAGATATTGTGATATAAGTTTTGAAAGATTACATCAAGAAGCAATGGGTTAGAGAACATTGTATCAACAGAAGACCAAGGGAAAGAGGGTTGTGTCATCGACATATTCAAGTCATAGGTCAATGGGAAAATGGTGAGATATTACTCATTTCATAGGGGGAGGCTTTGCTTTCATATGATCAGAAGACTGATGGAGACTAAGGAATGTCAAAATTGGGGCACACTGCGCACGCCTCTGATATATCATATCCACATCACTATGGCTATACAGGGATTATGGTGTCGCTTAAGGCATATTACCACTTCATAAGCTGCATCAAAATGAAGATGAGGCGGCAATTACCTAGAATGATTGAATTTTAAGGTTCTTGCCTTCTTGACTTATTTCTTTAAATTAGGGGCAATGTTGTTTCTCCAGTTAATATTTTTTTTCTTTAGTAGAGGTCATCTTTAAGTAATGCAAAGAATTTCAGGATCTGTCTCTTTTGTGTCTTAGGACTGTTGGTATTTTCATTGAGATAACATGTGATGCAACACAATAGAGATGATACCAAAGTTGGAAGTATGATAGCCAAAAATATCAATAAAACCCAAAGTGATGTAGCGGAAACAAGAAAAGAGAAAGAAAAAAAGATAAAGACCATATTTGAAGCTTTTCCAAACCCAAAACAGGGGATCTTGACCTCCACCAAGCTTGAATAAACCCAATGAATCCACCTATGGGGGAAACCATTCCTAGTTTTTAAATTTTACAAAGGAAAAACACACTAGTCAAAAGCTAGAACGCAAGAAAATTCTTTATTCATCAAATTCATTCCTAAAATTGTGGGTTACAAGCATATATATATATAGACTTTATATGCCAATCTTTCCAAATCCCACTCTAATTAAACTTCCTAAAAAAATAAAACTCCCTAAAATAACAAAATCCTGTAATAAGTGACACCTTGCCAATATTTTGGCCATAACTCTTCCAAATCACATTGGATTCTTAAGATCTTGGTCTCGTTGGAAAGATAACTGAATAACATTTCAAATGACACCAAAATCAACCCAAATAGATGAGTTTTGACCCTCCAAAATGTCGCCTAAAGAGAAAAAACGAGATTACAATTTTGACTTAAAAGACTCCTAATTATATAAGGACTCTAAAATAAATTCAAAAGAAATAAAAGATAATGTCAAACATTAAATCCTAATAAAATACTAATGAAATGAGCTCCAAGATGCTCTATATGTCTCCCACTTGGCTGTCACAAGGATCACACGTGTGGGTCCCACCCACATGTCATGTGGACCCCACTTCAACTTGGATGTTCGCATCAAACTCCCCTTGTTTGAAAAAACTGATCATTGAGCTTTATAATAAAGAAGAATCAGCAACCATGAAAAGCTTGAACTATATAACCATAGGCTTTTCATCTCGCAAGGATTGGGTAGTGGAAAGACTTCATAGTACACCTCATTTGTCTGCTGCTCAGGCTCATGGACTGGTGTAGTTATCAGAATAGGCCGGATCTTAACCTGATCTGGAATTTGGTTTTCAACAACTAATTAATCACAAACTGGGGCAGTAATGGTACATGTGTCATCAACCACTATGGCCTCATCTGTCTCACTCAAAACATCAGCACAAGTTTGATCAACATTTCCCGCATCAAGATTCTCACTCTCCACACTAGCTGTAGACTTGTCTTCTTCGTTAGACAACTCTAGGTTTTCATTAGATTTTATCTTGGGTTCTTCCTAAACTACATTGGCGCTCTTTTTGGTCTTCTTATCCATGGAACACTTTTAATTACCACTATTGGTACCTTATTAGTAGACTTAAGTCGGAGACGATACCATACATCATGGTTATAGAGTCGCAACGCTTGGGTCTCCTTAATTTAAAATAAGTTTTCTCTCTTTAATCCATCGCCTACTTAAAATCACTAGCATGTCAGTTAAGGGAAAATCACAAACTAGACATTTAGCACCGTCAAAGTAGTCTCTTCCATGATGGAATTGAATATCAACAACACAATCCTTAACATATCCACAATATTTTTGATTATTTGGATCTTGTAACAACTCTTTAATAAAAGATGTAGAAATAAGGTTCTGATTAACCCAACCACTAATTGTTGTTTTTGTTGTCTTCCCTAAAAGAAAAAAAACTCAGTGTTCACTAGAAGAACCATCTCATCTTTTTAGGGGTTGCATAACTTTCAAGGCATGTTTCCAAAAGTTTCAGGGTTTAACCCAAAACTAGGAAAAAAAATAAACCAACAACTCTGTCTTTCACATACAGCTTCTGCTTTAGGGTCCTTTCAAAAATCTCAGGGTTTAGGCCCTTTTCAAAAAATTTAGGGTTTACAAGATTTTGAAAATAAATTAGGCCATCCAATATTCGTTGGAATTACAACTAGATTGAATTAGCTAAAATAATACTCACAAAGAACCCAACTAAGTAGGGATTACTTGGCACCTGTCTCTGATACCAAATTGATGTAGCACAATAGAGATGATACAAAAGTTGAAGTATAATGATAGCAAAAAATATCAATAAAACCCAAAGTGATGTAACGGAAATAAGAAAAGAGAAAAAGAAAAGATAAAGACCTGATTTAAAGTTTTTCCAAACCCAAAACATGGGATCTTGGCCTCCATCAAGCTTGAATAAACCCAAGGAATACACCTTTGAGGAAAACCACTCCTAGTTTTTAAACTTTACAAAGGAAGAACACACTAGCCAAGAGCTACAACGCAAGACGTTCTTTATTCATCAATTTTATTCATAAAATTGTGGGTTACAAGCATATATATAAACTTTACATGCCAATCTTTCCAAATCCCACACTAATTAAATTTCGTAAAAAAGTAAAACTCTCAAATAACAAGACTCGTAATAAGTGACACCCTGCTAGTATTTTGGCCATAACTCTCTCAAATCACATCGGATTCTCAAGATCTTGGTCTCGTTGGAAAGGTAACTGAATAACCT
>JAOXJP010233566.1:0-10297 GCA_025762735.1 Platanus orientalis | reverse complement strand
TGCTGAGAATCATCATCCATCTGAAATAAAGAGATCCATTCCTTGTTGGAATGGTTCAGGGATGGGCACAATAGCAAATGGTGTAAGAATCCCGGAAGAAAATTCTGATGTTTACATTCAGGGCATAGGCTTTGGGGGATCTGTTCAATTCCACAAGGTCTTGCAAGGTCAAGAAATAACTTCAGAACCACCATATGGAACAGCCCAAGTTAAAAACCGGGCCTGTGAAAATGGTGGCTTTGGGATCTTTGATGGGATCCACATGAATAGGACTGGGTCCTTGTGCTTGTATTATTTAATCTCTTTTTTTTTTGCCTTCATTGATGAAATACCAGCTCTATTTCCAGTGCCTTGTGAAGAGAGGAAGAAAACCCTCAGGTAAGTTGTGCTTTTCTAAAAAATGGTGCTTTGTATATGTTCTTGGAAGTGCATGATTATAAATCTGCAAAGTTACCATAATTTGAGTCTCTATAATGTTACAATGGACTAAAATAACGGACCGTTTGCTTATCATGTATGGAAATTGTTAGTCCATGTTATGAACCTTTGGTTTATTAGCATTTTTTTTCTTGCCATGTTAGTCTTGGTAAGTTCAAGTTCTAACTGGGAGATCATCGATTGACTTTAACAATGCAGATTTGGCTATTGCCTTACATGGGGTCAGCATTGGTTCTTAGTGTAGCAATAGACAACCATTCTTCACTCTCATCCACTGAAGAAAGATGTCAGGCATAACCCTTGCGATTGCGGAGTGTTTATAGTTGGTAAGACTGCTTTGAGTAACACTTCATCGTGTTAACCTTAGTGTTCTGTAGTGTCACCCACATTCTTTGTATGAGCCATGCGTTAGAAGAAAAGTATCATACCTGGTGAAGTCATCATTGTTTAATTTGTATGGGTTCATTACACCCCACATTTCTACCTGATGCTGTGTTGAAGCACTTCAAGGTATCATGTGTCCTAGAATTTGCATGTTCGGACTATTGATTGAATTGGTTTTCAATCTAATATCTCGGCAAGAATATGACATAATGATATGCTAAGGACATGAAAGAATATCTTATTTGAGCGCATCTTATATATACCTAGAATTTCTATTGACTCCTGGTTAAAATTTCTGCTAGACCTGGTGTCCAATCTTGGACTAGGGGAGTTTGTATGATTAACCTTGAGCTCCAAAGATTTTGAAATGCATGTCCTCCGTGCTTGTATATACAGAAAATTGAACATTTCATCCTTCACCCTAAACTACTGTGTGCATGTCATGCCTGGAATTCAGTTACAATTCAACCAAGTTCTAGTCTTATTGGAGTCTTCTGAAATGCTGATTGGTGTTTTTGTTCTTGTATTCTGTCACTATCTCTGCATTCTTCTCTTTTATCAATAAAATTGTGGAAATTCATTTATATATTTGATATAGAATGTCATTAGATCTTGTCACTTACATTTCTGAAAGAATAAATTATTCTTGATGTTAAGAGAGGTGGGATTTGGTAGGACTGACTTATGTCAGCCTGAGGTAGGACTGTCATTAAGGGCCAACACATCAATGCTGAAAAAGTGATTTACACTTTTTGGGATGCTTTTCACTTTTTGGTGCTGATATGTCAGCCCCTAATGTCAGTCCTACTTCAGGCTGACATAAGTCAGTCCTACCAAATCCTTAGGGGTGTATGCTGTTAACTTGGTAGTGTCAGTTTTTATTCAGGAAAAAGAAACCAGTCCCATAATTTCATGGTCCGTGACTGTAAGAATGGCAGTTATCACCTTTTGGAATTGGATGGAAGCTTATGTAGATTTTATCAGTTTTGCTTTTGAGCTTTAATCTCCATTGTCTGGTACTTAAAATGGTCAAGGAGCAAGGTTAGGCTAGGTTGAGGAGTGACAATTTTCTTTCCAGTTGAAGCTTGTGGAAGACTGAAAGCATCGCATCATGGTTGTAGAAAACTGTAATGGAGATGATCAGCTCTTGCAAAATATAAGAAAAGTTAAACCAATAGTTGCTAAGAAATAATGATAAAATATTTTAATTATGACTTTCCATATTATAGGTTAGCAGAAGTATTCATCAAAACTTTGTTTTATAGGCAATGTAAATCATCAGTATTGTAATAAATTGCAAACTGATTGAATGATGGAAAAGTTTAATGAAGGTATTTTGAAGCTTAATTTTGAGAAAGGGTTGTCAAGGAACATGCTTCTCTAGTGCTGAGGATTTAGATAGGATGGTCAGAATCAATTGGCTTACAGATTCAAGTGGCGTTTAAGTTAGGACTCATGTTGGATATATTCAAATTATTTTCCTTTTACTTGTAATGACTTGTATTTGTAGAGGGGGCCACATTAGTTGGACTACTGAGAAGTCTTGGGCCTTAGGTTTTGTATTCTAATCTGTGCATGAGGTTTGGAAGAAATCAGTGGATTTGGATGTTTTATGTGGCTTATTTAAAGGCATTTGCTAATCTATTGACCAGAGAAGATACGTACATGTAGTGAGAGTGGAATATGATGTGGGTTTGCAACCATTTAATGATGTTGCAGGTTTGTTTATGGCCCTACAGCCAAGGATCATCGTCTGTGGGAACTCAGTTGTTGCATTTACCATGTCTGTTCGATTCCTTACAGGTCCTGCAGTCATGGCTGCAGCCTCGCTTGCTATCGGATTGCGATGTGTTCTCTTACACATTGTCATCGTATAGGTGAAAGGGGTCTTCAAATACTGGATCAATTTTGTTCTAATTTCTTGCTCAAACTGCTTTCATGTCTGAAGTAAATGTTAAATTATGTACTTAAATTTGCAGGCAGCTCTTCCTCAAGGAATTGTTCCCTTTGTCTTTGAAGACCCCTTCAATGTACTTGGGGAGGCCTTCCTTCAATAATAACAGACACAATTGTAAGGGAAGTACATTGGACTATTCTGAAGCTGAATTGGGGAAGAATTTGATCAAGGAAGCTGGGATGGATGGAACTGATTCCAAGTTTGGGAAGTATAATTCTAGCAAGAGAAGCAGAAATGATGGTTATGATCATGAGTCGGGGGGAGATTCCAACAAGAAGATAAGATATAATGCTTCAGAATCTGAAATCTACAGGGACAATCAAAATAGAAGCAGATATGAGTGCATAACCTGCAATAAGATTTCCATTCTTACCAGGCTCTTGGGGGGCATAGGGCAAAACAAGAAGGTCAAAGGCTGATTTGCATCAACAATAGAGTGCAGTGAGAACAACATTGAGACTGATGTTTCCCCTGATCCAACAGTTGACAGTAAGCTTATCAAGTCTTGCAATAATGAGAAACCAGCCGGTCTGGACATATTCGGTAGTGTTAAGACGATCAAAGAAGAGTAAGGGGCATGAACGCCCATTCTGCTTCAAGGATTTTGCATCAGGTCAAGCTTTGGGTGGCCACAAGAGATCCCATTTGGTTGGAGGCTCTGAATCTAGAGGCAACCAGACCATTGTAATCCAGCATCAGTTTCCTGAGATTCGTGATCTACTCGATCTTAATCTCCCTGCTCTTATTGAGGAGAAAACCAGTGGTTGCATGGGCTTTAATTCGTGTTGGGTTGGAAGCAACCACAAGCATGAACTGCTGGTGGGTCTGATCTCTAATTGAGAAACCTGGTTCTGACCATGGTTCTCATGAAGAAGCAAAAATGTACAAACAATTTGGTGGATTTTATAGCATTAATTCTTTTTCCTATTCAAGGATATGCTCTACAGAGGTAATAGGTCAATTTGCTGCTTAAGCCCGAGTAACAGTTTTTCTTGCTCTAGCTCATAAGCTCTCTTTTTCTTTTCTTATTCATTTCAATCTGAGGATAATTTTTCATTGTTACAAATTTCAACTTTATCAATATCTTCATTTCCAAACTTCAGTATGAACTAGTCTCTCTTTTAGTGGATAGGCTTAGATCAAACTCTATATTAGATTATTTGAACCTGTAGTATACTCTTCTTTGGAAAATTAATTTTAGCTTTACTAAGAACTTCTTGAGGAGTATGTCATATATGGCTGTTTTTGTGGTGTTGGACTTCAATGTATTTGAGCTAGCTGAAATCTCATAATTGGTGTCAATATGCTCTCATCATGTGTAATTACTTGGTTGATTAACATAAACCATGGTATCTTGTTTAGGTTTTTATTAAACCCACTTTGTTTCTTTCCCCCTCCTAATTCTAGAAGACTTAATTCCAGTCACCTATATTACTTGGGGTAGATTTTGAGTTCTTTTTAAAAAGGCAGGATAAGTATATTGTTTTGCTTCTTTAGAACTCACCTTAGTTCCAAAATAAAGGATGGAAATTTAAGTATAGACAGGTTAGGAAGAGAAGAGGGGAGGTAATATTAAAAAAAGAACACTTTACACAACGTTTTAAAAATGCTGTAAAAAGTCTAATTTATGCAGCATTTTTAAAACGTTGTGTAAAGTGAATTTTACCTCTACGCCTTTTCGTAATTTACCTCTGAACAAAAGCATATGAAGCATTTTTCAAGCATTGCAAAATGTGTTTTTTGTAGTAGTAACTCTTGAGGAGTTGATGGTGAAAACACAAAAGCATATGAACGCAGAAGATGTGATGTCAACTAGGAAAAACGGAGGAGAATCAGAGAAAAGAAAATGAAAGGATGGATCAGGGGGAGTCACTTAAAGCCGAGGGCAAGTTAACTAGCCCCACTAATCTGAACCAAAATTAGAGAATTTCAAGTCCCAATTTCCCAAGTACACCCCTCTAAACACAATTCTAGAACATGTCCTAATGGAGATCAGAGACGATCCCACCCTCAAATGGCCGGGGAAGCTGAAGGCCCCTCTGGCATAGAAGGCGAGAGGAAAATACTGTCATTTTTACAAAGACTACGGTCATGACACAAATGACTGTTTTGACTTAAAGGAACAAATTGAGGAGCTTATACAACAAGGAAGGTTGAGAAGATTCAAGACGGGTCTGAAAGTAGCTGAAACCAAGGAGACGCCTAGATAACCCGCCACGAATGAAAAGAAGGAATCACACTCCTAGGGAAAATCATAGTGATAATAGGAGGATCGGCCAGGGGAGGAGAATCCGCTTCGACACGAAAAGCCCATTTGCTGAAATCCAAGCATGTAGAGGGAAATGATGTCTACACGATTAGAAGGCAGTTAAAGTTGGCTAAAAAATCTAACCCCTTAATCACCTTCTCGGAAGAAGATTCTGCACAACTACAACACCCACACGATGATCCCCTCGTAGTAATAATCATGATCATTAGGTACAGGACACGAAGAGAATTGATAGACAACGGCAGTTCCACAGACATCTTGTACCTACCCGCCTTCAAGCAGATGAAAATTTCATAAAACAGGCTTCAACCCATAAAAGCGTCCCTGATTAGCTTCACGGGAGATAAGATCTTCCCATTAGGATCCATAACGCTATTAGTCACCTCTAGGCTCGAAGCGCAGCAAATTACCAAATAGGTGACTTTTTTTGGTGGTCAACTGCCCATCGACATACAACGCAATACTGGGAAGACCTTCCATGAATCAGATGAAAATAGTGACCTCTACCTACCACTTGATGATGAAATTTCCTACAAAGTATGGGGTCAGAGAAGTTAAAGGCGACCAGACTGTGGAGAGGGAATGTTACAATGTCGCTCTCTCGGATAGGTTACTGGAAGAAATAATGATGGTGAATAAAGAAAAGGGGAAGAAAATTAACCCGACTGTCGAACCAGTGGAAGACCTCTTGGAAGTTCCATTAGATAGTCAGACACCCGACCAGAAAGTCCGAATAGGAAGCCGTCCTATGCCCAATCAGAGTAAAAGGCTGGTCAAACTTCTAGTCTAACACTAAGACATCTTCACCTAGACACACAAATACATGCTCAACATTGATCATGAGGTGATGGTTCACAAGTTAAACATTTGTAAGACCGTCAAACCAGTAAGGTAGAAAAGAAGAAACTTCGCGACAGACCAGAATAAGGTGGTTACGAAAGAAGTAGAAAAACTCTTGGAGGCTGAATTCATACGGGAGGTCCACTACCTAGAGTGGCTATCAAATGTGGTGCTGGTCAGAAAAGTAAACAGAAAATGAAGAGTATGTGTCAACTTTACAGACCTAAATAAAGTATGCCCGAATGACAGTTTTTCATTGCCGATAATAGATACTTTGATAGATTCTACTACTGGTCACGAATCACTTAGTTTCATAGACGCCTTCTTGAGGTACAATTAGATTTGGATGTTCGAGCCCGATTAAGAAAAAACTTTATTCATCACAAACAAAGGGTTGTATTGCTATCGGGTAATGCTCTTTAGGTTGAAGAATGTTTGAGCCACTTATCTGAGGTTGGTCAATGCTATGTTCAAGAACCAGATAGGGAGAAACATGGAGGTATATATCGATGACATGTTAGTCAAAAGCTTGAAGGCAAATCTCCACTTCAGAGACCTTGAAGAAACCTTTGACACACTATGAAAGTTCAAGATGAGGCTGAGTCCAGCAAAATGTGCCTTTGGGGTATCGGCGGGAAAATTCTTTGGCTTTATGATCTCGCAAAGGGAGATCAAGGTGAACCTTGAGAAGGTAGAGGCCATCCTGAAAATGGTATCGCCTCAAAACACGGAGGTTTAGAAGCTGACAGGGAGAGTAGCAAAGCTGAACCGGTTTATATCCCGATCGACAGATAAGTGCCATCCTTTCTTTTGTCTCTTGTGAAAGGCATTCGAGTGGATGACAGAATGTGAAGAGGCGTTTCAAAAACTCAAGGGGCATCTGGCAAGTTTGCCCTTATTATGTAGAACCGAGTCTAACGATCCCCTACTCCTGTATGTCATTGTCTCGGATTCCACCATGAGTTCGATTTTGATAAAAGAAAAGGGAAGCAAGCAAAGTCCCATGTACTATGTAAGCCGGGCACTTACCAGAGCTAAGAAGAATTATCTAAAAATTGAAAAATTAGCCTTCTTTGTAGTAACCACTGCAAGAAAGCTAGGCCCGTACTTCTAGGCTCATGTCTTCATAGTCCTCACGGACTAACCCCTAAAGTACATTTTACAGTAGCCAAACACCTCAGGTAGATTGATGAAATGGTTGGTCGAGCTAGGAGAATTTGACATCAAATACAAGCCAAGGGGGGCAGTAAAAGGCTAAGCCATGGCTGATTTCGTAGCCAAACTGACTCCATCCATAGCCACCGAGAAACTAGAGGAGTCTACTCTTGTAGAAGACGATAGCTGGGAGTTGAATGTTGACGGGTTGGCGATAGGCCATGCAAGTGGGGCAGGGATCATAATAACATCCCAGTGAGGAGAAGAACTAGAGTATGCCATCAGATTCTGGTTTAAAACAACCAACAATGAGGCAAAATATGAAGTGTTGGTCAACGGGCTTAAGATTGCCCACAAGCTCGGAACCAGGAAGTTAAGGGTCAGAAGCGATTCCAAGCTGATAGTGGACTAGGTCCTCGGAGATATGAGGCTAGGGAAGAGAGAATTACTGAATATTTGTGGGTAATCCAATCATTGACAACCACGTTTGATGTATTCATCATCGAGCACGTGCCATAGAGCATAACGACTGAGCCGACAGGTTGGCCCGACTAGCCTTAGCCCTCAGAGATAACGAAGACATGATGATCAAATATCTACCAACGACGAGTATTGACATCATCAAAGGCATACCCATCGGGGTCATAGAAGAGGAACCAACTTGGATGGATCCAATCAGGGCATTCCTAAAAGAGGACAAATTGCCCAATGATTGTACATAAGCTAGGAGACTGAAATTAAGAGCTTCATGGTACGTGCTGCTAGACGGAGTCCTGTACAAGAGGGGCCTCACATTACCCTACCTGAGGTGCTTGAGCCCAACCGAATTGGAATTGGCCATGATGGAGATCCACAAAGGGATGTGTGAAAACTTCTCGGGGGGCAGATCGATGGTTCATCAACTCGTTAGAGCTAGCTATTATTGGCCAACCATGTGAACCGATTCAACACGTTTCGCTTGGAGATGTGATCAATGCCAGAGATTTGCAAATAAACCTAGGCAACTTGCAGAAGAACTCACTCTGCTCCCTAGCCGATGGCTGTTTTCACAATTAGGAATAGACAGTCGGTCCACTCTCAAAAGGAAGAACACAAGTCAAGTTCATTATTGTGGCAATCGACTACTTCACCAAGTGGGCTGAAGCAGAGTCCGTCACCAAGATTACTAAAAGCAATGTCAGAAACTTTGTATGGAAGGCTATAGTATATCGCTTTGGTGTCCCAGAGGTCTTGATCTCAGACAATGGTAGGCAATTCGAGAACCCTTATTTTAAGGAATTCTGCTCAAATCTCAGGATTAGAAATCACTTCTCTTCCTCGGGTCATCCTCAAGCCAACGGGCAAGTAGAAGTCATAAACTAGACTCTCCTCAGTATAATAAAAACACGATTGGAGGCCCACAAAGAAAATTGGCTTGATGAACTACCATAAACTTTATGGGTGTATAGGACAACTATTAGGAACCCGACAGGTAAGACCCATTTCTTTCTGGGGTTCGGGTCAAAGGCGATGACCCCCAGTGGAATTAATCCTATCAACATACTAAGTCTCCAAAGCTGATAAAGATAAGAATGAGGAGAATCTCTGTCTGAACTTTGACCTACTAGAAGAAAGAAGGTAGGAGGTTGCTGCCCAGATGACAATTTATCAAAATACTATAGTCAGATATTACAACAAAAAAGTCAAAGAAAGGAGGGTTAGAGTTAAAGATCTTGTCTTGAGGGAGATAACGCTTGCCACTAAGAACCCCATAGAAGGAAAGCTTGGACCAAACTGGGAAGGACCATTACGAGTTGTCAAGTTCAACAGACCTGGATTATACCATCTCGAGAACTTGGAAGGAAAGCCGCTACCTCGACCTTTGAATGCAAAACACCTGAGAAAATACTATCCCTAAAGAAGTTGTAACTCTATGAATAAAGGGAACATTTCTACACATGATTGAGCCAACTTGGAACTGTGAAGAGGTATGCGATCTAGATTATTCAACTAGCTCCATGTGGCCGAAAGTCTCCATATGACTCAAATTACTCAACTGACCCCATGTGGTTGAGAGTCACTTGATGATTCATGATATTCGACTGGCCCTATGAGGTCGAGAGTCACTTGATGACTTAGTTTATTCGACTGACCCCATGAAGCCGAGAGTCATTTGATGACTTAGTTTATTCAACTGGCCCCATGAAGCCAAGAGTCACTTGATGACTTAGTTTATTCGATTGGCCCCATGAGGCTAAGAGTCACTTGATGACTTAATTTATTCAACTGGCCCCATGAGGCCAAGAGTCACTTGATGACTTAATTTATTCGACTGACCCCATGAAGCCGAGAGTCACTTGATGACTTAGTTTATTCGACTAGCCCCATGAGGCCGAGAGTCACTTGATGACTTAGTTTATTCCACTAACCCCATGAGGCTAAGAGTCACTTGATGACTTAGTTTATTTAACTGGCCCCATGCAGCCGAGAGTCACTTGATGACTTAATTTATTCGACTGGCCCCATGAGGCCGAGAGTCACTTGATGACTTAGTTTATTCAACTGGCCCCATGAGGCCGAGAGTGACTTGATGACTCATGATATTCAACTGACCCTATGAGGCCGATAGTTACTTGATGACTTAGTTTATTCAATTAACCCCATGTGGCCGAAAGTCACTTGAGGACTCAGTATAGTCGACTAGCCCCATGTGACCAAGAGTCACCTGATGATTTAATTTATTTAACTCGCCATATGTGGTAGAGAGTCACTTGAAGACTCAAAAGCATCAAACCAATTTAAAGCCTTTACTAAGTACTTAAACAATTTTCATCTAATGAAGTTAGGAGGTGTACTACAGGCTCAGCTAAAAGGTTAACCAAGTAAGTAATTACACTAGACACAGGGGATCATTCATGGAGACATCTGGAGAGAGAAGACTTAAAAGAAAAATATGGAAGATACGGAAAAACATTTTTCATTCATAAAAAATATGGTTACATGATGATTTTGTGGTCCTACATCTGCCCCTTCGGGTCATTGATACTGAGGGTGAGGTTGACAGAGGGGAGATAGGCATTGATGCCTTGGTCTTCTCGGGTTAGGGCAGAGATTATAGAGAGTGGTGAGCCACTCAGTCTTGTGGGCCTTTAAGAGGCCCCATCGAGCCCCAGGTGAGTTTATTTTATTTATTTTTGTAAAGCTTTTTGTTATGTTTCATCCATTTTATTTAAAACATTTGATGATGGTTTGACTTGTTTGATTTTATCAGGCAG
>JAOXJP010233565.1:0-24336 GCA_025762735.1 Platanus orientalis | reverse complement strand
ATGACCCCACCACTCCCATGACTTGATAGTGAAACATAGGGGAGACAATTTGTTCCCCCCCCTTTCTTTACTTTACCTTTTTTTATAAGCTTTCATGAGAAGTCTATATTCTTTCTTGTTCTTAAACTGCAGTAGGGACTAGAGGCTTAGAACATATGTCACTGATCCCTAGACCAACCAATGTGTCCAATTTGGACCCTTGAAGATGAGGATTGAATATGAGAATGGGTCCCATTTTACCCATTAAAAACAATGTACCAATACACTATCTAACAGAGTCAGTTAACATCTTCATTTTTTTTATCCTTCATAGGAAATGATTTCAGTTCCAATTTCTTATTCATTGTTTAGTTAACTGACTTAAGCATTTAATTAATTTTTTTGTAAGCACATTTATTAGTTTTTGTTATTTTTACTGTAATTTATTTTTAAATACATGTCATGTTGTCCAAAAATTGTCTTTAAGAAGCTGGTTCATTTTTTATATCATAACTCTGTGTAGGAAATGAATTTAGACCTAAATTTTTAACTGAATATGCACAACTTATCCTTTGACCTCTCTGCCAAATTTGGGACCCACCCCATTTCTAAATTTCGAG
This sequence comes from Platanus orientalis, assembly GCA_025762735.1. Classification (NCBI taxonomy): domain Eukaryota; kingdom Viridiplantae; phylum Streptophyta; class Magnoliopsida; order Proteales; family Platanaceae; genus Platanus; species Platanus orientalis. The sequence continues at coordinate 23,737 of JAOXJP010233565.1, read as the reverse complement.
AAATGGGTCCCACAAGTTGGACTTCACTGTGAAACTGTGTTGAATACATAGTACCCCACCTTTTGGAAAAATCTAAAAAGGGGTCCCACCTGACGCCCAAGAGTTGGGATTGCTCATAGACACTTCTGAGGAACCCACCCACACCCCTAAAAAATCCCAGGGTCAGTGGACCCTAGGAATTGGCCCAAAAACCCAGGAGAAAGTTGTTGGATTTCTGGGAAATGCACAGTACACCTGATCCATATTTCAGGTGTACCATGGTCTTTCAAGCGTACCAGGCTAGGCAATTCCCAAACTGCCCTCAACTCTGTGTTGGCTCATAAAGGACTCAAAACCTTTAAAAAAACATTTTATTTTAAGGCTTCAACCAATTGACACATCACCCAGATCAAAAGGGGCCCAATTGAGTCAGTAAGCCTAATCTTCCATTCTGTGAAAGATCAGACGTACCCTGATTATTCCAGGCGTACCTAATCCAAATAGCTCCTACTTCTGCCCCCTACTGTTTGATCATTTACAGTAACCTATAGACCTATAAATCTGATAAAATACACATGAATTCCAAAACCTGAAATTAACTGTAAAGATCAAGTGGGACCCAACCAAAGCCATACGCTTGAACTTTCACTCTATGAAATATCAAGCGTATCAAAGTTCAGGCATACTGACACAAAACCTTTTAAAACTCTTCACTTTGTTCACTGCTTAATAAGACTTTAAGAAATGGTTAGGTCAGAGAAGCCACCCTAAAAAGGTGGGTGGTTGGGGTGCCTAACACCTTTCCCAATCACAACCAAACAGCTTACTTGAATCCCTGAAAAAACAAACCCAGTAAAAAGAGTCAAACCCTAGGCCCAAATGCCTAGCCTAGGCCCCTAAAAAGGCCCACATCTTCCTTTCCCTAGGAAAGAAGGTAGGCGTCTAACCACGCTTGTAAAAACCCGAGTTGATGGCGACTCCGAAAACCACAGCCCAGGGGCCAATAGACCAGGCTTCAGTTCTCCCCCGAAGTGGGGGCAAGCAGACCTCCTCGGTCTTTCCGCACTGCCCACAAGGTATTTTGAGAAAATTTGAGAACTAAAAACTTGATAAGAATGTTCACGTTGATGAGAGAGAAAAGGGGTGTGAGGCTACTATTTTTATATATATACTAGCGGGTGACCACGTGCAAGCACGGGGTACTTATATTTGAGGATAACAAACTTTAAAAAAGTTGAAATCCCTTGTAAACCCTAACACCCCTCAAGATATGGATGAGAAGAAATAGAAAGGAAAGAGAATGTGGGAAATAGGAAAGTGCATATGTTACATTTTTTGTAGTTTTTAATTCTTATTAAAGAGATATAGATGAGAAAAAGTAGCGTGTGATTGAGAAAAAATAGGGATAGTAGAGGAAAACCATTTTAGGGGTTGTCCACGTGGCACTCTTAAAAAATATAAAAAATATCAAATAAAATTAGAAGGGGTTGTCCAAGTCACCTACTCTTTGCTTTAGTATTGTTTAGGAAAAGAATCATAATGAGAGTGAAAGAGGTGGGAGAGATTTTAGGAGAAAATATATGAAAGGATAGAGTAGTGGGATGTTAGGTAAAATAAATTTTAAGAAAGAATAAATAGTGGTGAGAGTAGAGAACGTAGAAGGAGAAGTTTCACACGTATGGATAGGTAGAAACCATGGCAAGCAAAGCGACAGAGCTGTCCACATCAGCACTTGTTGCTTTAATATATTATAGGATTTAGCTCTCCCAAGCTAAAGTAAGCTTGATTCCCTTAGATCAAGGCTAATTAGCTTGAATTTTAAGGTTTTGACACTGGATTCTTGTTCTAGTGTGTCTCCTCATTGAATCTATATAAACTTTGTAGGGATTAAGGATTAAAGGAAGGTTGAATTAAGAAAAGTTTGAAAGAAGTAAAGGGTAGTAAGTACTCTTGCAAACTAATGTCATCTCCTCCATTGTATCTTGTAGATCCTTATGATTTGATGGTGAATTCTACTGTTGGAATGTTTTTGATTTAGAAAACCAGGAAAGCTTTGCTCGAAAACGATGTTCTTATGATTGCAAGATGTAAGTGAGAAATTCAAATTATTTTAAATTAATTATAATGTGAGTTTTTTTGTGTGTTTGAAACTAACTCTCCCCCTTTTTGAGATGAATTGACAAAGGATTCAAAAGACAAGAAATTGCTCATTCTTTGATTGGAAAATATTACAAAAAAAGTTAAAGAAAAATTACATCCCACATCCAACAAAACAAAAACTACATCCTAATCTGAGTGGTCTGAATCCAGAGCAGTGAGATCAATATCTTCCCCAATTGGCAGGGGGTCACCTAAAGTCCTCCTAAATTTTGGGTGTTGAGACAGAATGAATACTTCTTGAGAATTAAGTTGATAGGCAAGTCGCTTTTGCCTCACTTCCTTCCTGTTCCTCTTCTCTGCAAACAACTTATGGTTTGAAATCATCCGTGGATGTCTCTTATTACCTTGGAGGTGTAGACTCTCTAGTCTCTTCAAGACAATACTCTGGAACTTGTACTGCGAGAGCTAGTGGTGGAGGAGCAGGTACTTCCTCATCAGATGGTTCATTGTCTGAATCTCCTCTGTGTGGATTGATTATAGGCTCATTCACCTTTTTGTTTTTCTCCATCCTTTTGATGGTACCCTCATTGATGTTGGTCCTAGTTGGCAAGGGTCAAACTGAAACACAACACCATGTCATTGTAGAATTCGAGTGATGAGAACCAGATAAATGATGCAAAAGCAAAGTGTCTTAGCCTTACCCATATTGATCATCTTCAAACATAGATGCTAAATCAACTCGTCTGTTTCTAAGAATACAGTCAATGACATAGGACATCTCCTTGATCATGTCAGAACAATGAGTCGTTGGGAAGAGGTTGTAGGTGAAAACCCAATTGAGAAATTATGAAACCAGGGAGCAATCTGTTGTGCTCAGTAAAGTGGTCCATGGAAAGCTTGTGCCTATGAAACGTTCTATAATAGCAGACTTCTCTGTCAGAGTGAGAGGTAGGGGAGGAAAAGGCGCACCTCATTCCATTATGTGGGGAACACCCAAGTCCACATACATGATGTTCGGATTTAGTTTGATCAAGACTCCATAAACTTAAGAGACCAAGGAGAGGTTGGTCTCATTCAGCAAGTGGGCATTCAGATAGAACATCTTCACTTCTTGTTCATGAACTAAGATGTCAAGCTTGAAAAAAGGTAGCCATCCATATGTTGGTAGGTGTGCATCTAGCCCGGCCATCACTATAGGTCTCAGTTCCAAGAACCGCTCACTCGCTATGGGTTTTATACAAAAGAAATAGTGAAAGTTGTCATGAGACTCACAATTTTGAAATGCATGCACTCCCAACGGTTGATCTTTCATGTGTGATTGCTTCCTTGAACCACCTTCTATTGAATCATGGTCTTGAGTATTTCTCTTTGGTCCCGTGGTTCTATTAACGCGAGGAGCCATGGAGAACTCTCTAATGCCCCAGGTTAAGGGGAGATGTTTGGGAAAAACTAGATTTAGGATCGAAATGGGGAAGAGGGTTTGGAAGAGGATTAGAGAGGCAAACAATGGGAGATAATTGGTGGAGGAGAGGGAAAAACCCTTTTTATAAAGGTTTGTGATCTCCAACGGTAAAAAATCCTGGCATTTATGACCAAAGCCATCGATCATGGCTTGTCCCACCCATGATCGATCATAAGTAGGCTATGATTGATCATGGCAATTTTTTTTTTTTGAATAATTCTTCTCCCCTATTTTTGTTAAACCATGTTGTGACTATTGATAGTCACACATCCCTATTGCATTTTGTAAATATTGAAATCTTTTGGCAACAAGAGGCTTTGTTAAAATGCTTGCCAATTGATTTTTAGTTTGCATATACTCCAAGGTTACAACCTTTTCTTCCACTAATTCTCTTAGAAAATGATGACGAATATCTATATATTTAGTTTGAGAATATTCTACTAGATTTTGGATATGTCTATAGCTTTTATGTTGTCTACAAATAAGTTCATCATGCCTTGTTCTAGCTCATAATCATTGAGCATTTGTTTCATCCAGAGTAATTGGGTACAACCACTGTCGGCTACAATTTACTCAGTTTCTACAATTGATAGGGAGATTGAGGTTTGTTTCTTGCTATGCCAAGATATTAAATAGTTCCCTACATAGAAATAACCTCCACTAGTAATCTTTCTATCTTTCAAGTTTCCACCCCAGTCTAAGTCAGAGTATCCCGTTATAACAAAATTTATCTCAAAAAAATACCAAAGACCAAGATTAGTTATATTATTTACATATTTGTTTATCCTTTTTTACTATGGTTAGATGAGACTCTTTGAGTAAGGCTTGATACCTAGCACAAACTCCTACATTGAAGGCAATGTCAGGTCTGCTTGTTGTTAAGAACAGCATGCTACCTATCATGCTTCTGTATAGTTTTGTGTCTACTTCCACATCGGTTGGATCAATAGTGATTTTACTGGTGGTGCATATGGGTGTGTTTGGTGGCTTAGAGTCCTAAAGGGAAGTCCCAATGCACGAGGCTCACGCCACTGTGGGGTCTGGGGAGGGTTAGATGCACGCAACCTTACCCTTGCATGCAAAAAGGCTGTTTCTGTGACTCAAACCCATGATGCCCAAGTCACAATGGAGCAACCTTACCGATGCGCTAAGGCCCCCCCTAACCCATGAAGTCCAAATTTACTCACCAATCCTTAACAAATTTTGACTGGCTCACAAATATTTTGCTCTCAATCTGCTTAATTTGTAGACTTATAAAGAACTTAAGTTCTCCCTCTATACTCATTTCAAATTCAGATTTCATCAATTGAGCAAAACCATGAGACATTTCTTCACTGGTTGACCTAAAGATGATATCATCTACATAAATTTGTACCATGAGTATGTGACCATTCTTCTTTTTAATAGTGTCTTATCAACACTCCCCCTATAAATTCGTAGTCTACTAGAAATTTTATGAGTTGCTCATACCAAGCTCTAGGAGCTTGCTTTAACCCATACAAAGCTTTCTTAAGCCTATATACATGATTCGGTAAATGTGGGTCAACAAACCCATCTGGTTGTTCCACATAGACTTCTTCTTGCAAGAGGCCATTAAGGAATGCACTTTTGACATCCATCTGGTATAGTTTAAATTTTAAGTGACAAACAATGAAAAGAAGCATTCTAATGAATTTTCGAAAGTGAAAGATGCTACGCTTATCATTATTTTGTTACACGTACTCCTTTATTATCCATGGTATTAACTATTTTCATATTGCTTATTTAATTGTACCTATGAACTATTACGCTTTTGTTTCCTATAGTTTGAGCTTTCTATTGCTATCCATGTTTATGTTACATAAAAGAAACCTATGTGCAAGTTATATCTGTCCCTTTGGATATGATTTGCATTTGTACTTCTTGAGCCCTTCAAGCTCACCCCAATTGACATGGGTTTGGACAAAACAATAGAGTGATTGGGTAAATGTCGGGATACGATGGATCCGATTAGAGAGATATGTTTCTTTTTCTTATTATATTTCTTATTTAAGGCATTATTTAGGAAATGTAATAATTAAATTTTACTGGATTTGATGTAATAGATTTGATTCATTGATAGTAGACTTTATATCATTGTAAGTAGGTGACTATTGTGTTGCACTTAATACCCATGGTCATGTGATTGTTGAATGAATAATTTAATCTCAACTACACTTTATTATGAATGAAATGCTTATGATTTGTTATGAGTGAGTTATGCTTTCAGTAATGGTAAAGGTAATGAATCAAGAGCTATGGTTTAATGATGAAGGGCTTATGTCTAAGGTAAGGATTAAGAAAATGTTTTCACCCTTCCACATATAATTGAATGTAATGGACTATGATACTATGATGTGCAAATGTATGACTACTTATGTTATGGATTATGGATCAAATGTGAATGTGACCCTCCGAATCTAGGACGCATACGGACAATATCCAAGTCCGGGTTTAGGGACGTTACATAAACTCCTTAATTCCTTTGAATGCTCGTTGATGTTCTCCCTTCCATACAAACTCTTCCTCTTGATTTAGTTTGATTAATGGAGAAAACACTTGTGTTTTGCTGGTGGAATTCAAGATAAACCTCCGAAGGAAATTAATTTGTCCCAAGAAATGTTGCAATTCCTTTTTGTTCCTTGGTGATTCCACGGCTTTGATTGCTTTAACTTTGTTCTTGTCTACTTCAATTCCTTTTTTATGTATAAGGAATCCTAAAAAGTTACCTGCAGACGCTCCAAAGGCTCATTTAAGAGGATTCATCTTCAGTTTATATTTTCTCGTTCTTTAAAGGCTAATCTTAATTCCTTCGCGTGTTCACCTTTGTCTTTTGATTTTACAACTACATCATCAATATAAACCTCCATAAAGTGGCCAATCATGTCATGGAATATAACATCCATAGACCTTTGGTAGGTAGCACCAGCATTTTTCAGTCAAAAGGCATGACTTTCTAAGCATATATGCCTATAGCACCAGGACATCTAAATGCGGTTTTATGTACATCTTCTTCAACCACATAAATTTGGTTACAACTAGAGTGGCCATCCATGAAAGAAAGTATTTCAGCTATGATACACGATATATTAACAAATCTACCACAGGCATGGGATAGTCATCCTTCGGGGTGGCCAAATTGATGTTCCTAAAATCTATGCATTCCATTCTTTTTAACTATTGGGACTATATTGGATAACCATTCAAAGTACCTAACTGGTTTGATGAATCTATCCTTCAATAATCTTTCAACTTCTTTATTGACTTTTAGAACCACTTTAGGAGCCATTCTTCTAGGCGGCTATTTAAATGGTTTGAATCCTTCTATAACAGGAAATCAGTGTTCTACCAATTTTCTATCCAATCTTGGCATTTCGTGATAATCACAGGTAAAGCAATTAGCAAATTCCTTCAATAATTCTACTATCTTAGCCTTCAAATCTTCCCACAACAAACTACTCACAAACATTGGGCCGAGGATGTTCTGTTGTTCCCAAATTAACTTCTTCCAAAGGATCTTGCACTCCAGATCTTATATCATCCATCTTAGCCATTGCAGCCTCTAAATCTTCCATCCTCAATGGATTATTATTAATGTTTATTCTTTCATCTTACACCAACAAATCAGCTACTTTTACTGATTCTTCATGATCTTTCCTTATTGCTAGTTTGACCATGTAGGCCAAAACTTTTCTAACGGCCAACATAGAGGCCACTTCTTTTTGTTCTTTTATTTTTCCACTCATACAAGTTTCCATGTATGCATTGACACCAAAGGCATAAGAGCTTCCTTTGGTTCCTTCTACTCAACTTCTTTTAATGATTCAGTTGTTATCTTAGTGGGGAATCCTTTTACAAAATGCTTCACTAGACTTGTTGGTGACATGTTGTTATTATAATAAAATACTGCGTCTGTTGTATTTGATTTAGTTACAGACGAACATTTATCAACCTACACTTTTTCTACATCATCACCATTCCAAAATAACTGTGAAGTGATGAGAGGACTCATAAATTTGAGTGTATCCAATCTCTCCCCAATAAAGCATTAAAGTGAGATTGGGAATCCACCACAAAGAATACTAATGTGTTTTTTTTGTTCCCACTGTTAATTTCATCGGCAAACCCCCTTAGCTAATGTAACAGTTCCTACAAAACTACTGACTACAATTCTGGTATGAACTAAATCATCTTCATTCTTTCCAAGTATTTTAGCATTCTGGATGGTAAAATATTAACTAATGCACCATTATTAATCAAAACCCTCCTGATTGGGTAACCATCTATATGCACAAAAATATAAAGAGGTTTCAAGTGTTGTACTAACCTTTCATATGGTTTCTCAAAGACTCTTTCCTTGGGTATTTACTCCATAATTCCTTCTTTGAAGGTAATCAAATGTTCCACCATTTTGTCCTTAGCCAGCTTTGTTAATGCCCCCTCGAGCATCATTTACATCTCCTTTCATTTGACTTGGCTGAGAATGTCATGGGTAATGTAAGTACCATGTTGCATGGCAATGTTCTCAGTGGAATTATCCCATACTACAGTTATTCCATCATTTGTTCTTGTTCTTCTAAAGAGAATTCTATCTCACTATCATCTCCTTCTAGCAATTCGACTGCAACCAATAATTCTTCGATTAATGGTTCTTCTTCCTTATTTTGGAATTTCAACTTTCTCTTTCACACTTGAACTTTCTTTGATTCTGGGATCATACCTTTCTGGAATTTCCTCCATAGATACCTAGCCTGGTAATGAAACCTTCGTTCCTTTCTCTTAGAATATTCTACCTGGATCTTCTGTTCTACTACTTGTTGCCTTTGTAATCTCCTCTTTTGAGTTCTAGTCAATGGAGTGTAAAACGGCAGAGGGAATTTCGGATGAAACAATTTATTCCATCGTTCACTTGGCAGCAATGGTGCTTTGATCCACCTTTGCGTGTTTGGATAATTTGATGAATTTTGAGTTAGTGAAGCATGAGTTCTTTCAGACTCAAAACTAGGCCTAAACCAATTTTATTTGTTCTTATTTCTTCCCATGGCATTTAGATTGGTCTGAGGGACATTTCTTTCAAACCTATTCCTTTCATGTTGTTGCATGTTGTGATTTGGAACAAAATTCCTTCTCTTTGTTGGCTATGTTTAATTATAGGTTCTAACATGTGTTTTTTTACAGACTTGACATATTTTTTTTAGTATCAACACTTTTCTTTTTCTCTTTGTTTGGTCCAATCACTATAGACCGAACTTCTTTAAAAGATGATGACATATTTGCTTTTCCTTTTTTCTTCCTTGTTACTCATAGATCTTTCTAATGTTCCTTCAATCTTGATTTCTACCATGTTTAATGGCACAATAGGAGGGAATGAATCAATATCTACACCCATTCATTCCTTGTTATTTTCAGGAAATTTCAATATTGATGTTATCTTGTATAACATTTTGGAATATTATACAGTTCACAATTGAATGGGTCTTGGATCCATGCCATTTACAAAATTTTGATTTCTTTAATTCCTCAGTCGAAGGGATTTTATGACCCCTGTCTAGTTTTATGAATTTTACCATTAACAAATGGTCAAAGATTTATGATGCCTTTGTAATGATGAAAGAATAATACCTTCATGGGTTGGACAAAGTCTTTTTCATTTCTACATTATTATTCCCTCATGTCTTCCTTTGAAGAGTCAGACATATGCATGCCTTTTTTGTAACAATCTTTGCCACATCAAATCTCATAGTTTGGGTCAACATAATAAGTAGGAATGGAGGATGTGCGTCTGGTATTTTCCTATCACAGAAGCCATTCATATCTAGTTGCTCTTATACATAATTCAAAAAGATCTTTAAACTTCATTCCTTTGAATTTCTTCTGCAACTCAATCTTTAGGTCATTCATGGCCAACTTTACAAATTTTGTCTCAAGTAATGCCACAGAACACTAATTCTTGACTATTTTAAACATTGAGAAATACCTTTCCATAGATTCTCTTAGCAGCCGCCTTAATTTGGATAAGTCAGCCATGGAGACTTCTAGCTCAATATTGGAGAGTTGTGAATGGAAGCGCTCTTCCATGTCTTGTGAAGAATGAAAAGAATCAGTTGGTAAGTTATTATAACTAGCAAAGGCCGCCCAAGTTAATGAATTTCCAAACAGCCATAATTTAACGAGCTCATTTGAAGACGCCTCCCCACATTGCATAGTAAAATGACCTATATGTTCTATAGTGGATTGGTCATTTTCTGCAGAGAATAACGTAAACTCTAGAACTCTATACCCCTGGGCATTTCCACCAGCTGGTCAATCCATGCTGGATATGGCTTCCTATAAATGGGTTGAGACATCCTTCTATGTGGTGCCAGTTGCATGACCTTGTTTTAATATTAACAAGTTCTTCTCTTCCAACTGGCTAGTTATTCCTGCCATGAGGATATTGACCATAACCATAGCCTGGTGGATTTCCCATCGGCCTTTGTGGAAATTGTATTTTCTTTGGAATATTTTGATAAAATTGCCCCTTGAATCCATCGTTAAATGGTAATGGCGGTGGATTTCCACCAAATTTTATGTAGGGATTTTCTGCATTATTTCCTTCATATCCATTTATAGATTGTGGTGAAACTTGATGCTGCTTTCCCCAACACCAACGCTACGAGGTAGTGGATTTCTGCCAGTCCTTTCTTGTTGGAAATTTGGTGGTATTCCACCATTATTTCCCGGTTGAGGTGGAGGAATTTGGTGAGTTTGAAAAGTATTTCCTCTATTATTTCCTTCATTTGAAGGAGGTGGTTAAGCTCTCTTTGCTCATTCCTTTTGCTGAATATTTGGTGGATTTCCTCCATTATTTCCACCCATATTGTTCTCCTTTGGATTTTTGTTGTGAGGAATACATGGTCTTGTATTTTGACCATCGTGGCTTGAATTTTGGCCGTTCCTTCCATTATTGGCAATATTGTTGCAGTCTTCAAACAAATTGTTCCTTTTAACATAAAATGGTTGTGGTATTGCGTCATTCTGCTTTTCTGATTGATTAGGAGATAGCGGAATACTAGCATGACTCTTTTCAAATAAAGCCTCAGTTCTTTCTATTAGGATGTTTTGCATTTAATCCATCCTATTATGGATGTCATTTATGGAATTCGCTAGGGATTCCATAGTAATAGAGTGAGAAGCTGATTTTTTTTCCGGTTAAATGTTCTCTTGTTCTAGGGACTGTTTGAACCATTTGATTGGTTATCATTTTCTTGAGTTAGATCAATATTATTATTTCTATTTTGGTCATTAGATCTACGTCTTGGTGCCATCGGTAGTGTTCCATCGAGCGTTCCAAAAAACAATTGTTAATCCAAATTTCTGGCCAAATATGTGTGCAGGTGTGCCAATGCCATGTGAGCACAATTTGATCTTCTGTTTACGACTCCAAATGCCAAAATAAATTGAACGTCTAGAAGAATTTGGAGGAATTAGCTTTTGAAAGATTTATTTGGACACCTTTTATGTTCAAGCGATTACAAGGGGGAGGGTTATTTCCTTTGTAGGTAATTTCTTGTATTATAAACACAAAATTTTATAATTTCACCATGATAACACTAAGAAAGTAATTTAAAAGAAAAAAGAAGAAATATTAAAATGAACTTACATTCGGCATGATCCCAATCATGTAACACAGTTGGTTACAGAGCCATTTCCATATGATCAAACACAACTTAATCAATTGAATGAAAACCATAGCACACTTCATGAACTTGATGATTAAAAGTAAAGAAACACTTTTATTGATAAAATTGTACAAAGTAGGAGATCTGACCAAGGATTTCTAACTAAGAATTCTATCTATGAATACAAGATTAGACTAGAGTTGTGATGGTGTGAAACCCCTTCTTCCAAGCCCTTAGATCAGTATTTATAATGTTTTGATTCAGTTATTTACCATTTACATGTGTCATTTTCTAGTTCTTCCATTTGTGCAGTAGCTCCTCTTGCAATTGGCTTTGTAACACGTCATTACGTAACTATTTCTATTCAAAACCTTCAATGCAAATTTCACATGTATTAGTATCCGTTCCAAAATCCTTCATTTTCCTGTTTCCACTTGTCCTGTTGTTTAAATCTTGAATGTCATTTGAAATGAAATTCTAATCATGATTATCTATCGCCTTTTTTAAAATACTTGTCATGTGACTTCTTATTAGCCATTCGGTATTTTTATATGGTGTAAACTCACCCCTAGATAACATGGTATGGAGACTACACACAAGATACAAAGTTTTACAACTTTAAACAGAAGCCAAGAAGCGAAAGGTTCAAGACATGTCATCACATAAAATAAAATAAAAAGTCTAGCTTTGTTAAAAAGTATTTAATTTGAATTATTCGTACATCATTCGTCTCCTTTAGTTGAAAAACATACAATCAGTTAAGGTGTTTGATTTTTATATTTATTATGCTTATGTCCGTGATTGAGACACGACGTTTTGCATCTCTCGGTCCATCCTCAACCTCTCATAAGTCTTACTAGAAATCATTTTAAAATACCGGAATGTCAACAACTGCATGCCGAATTGCAAAGATGGCTTTAGATAAATTCGATTTAAAAGTATTCTAATTATAATATATGATATCAAAATCTTTAAAAAAAACGAAGTCTTCCTAACATTCAACTTCGATTTTAACCATTATGGTAGGATTTTGGAGATAAAACTTTAATTTCTTGCTTAAAGATGCGAATAAGCATTTTATAAATTAAAAAAAATTATAAATATGTATAATTTATGGGAATAATGATATTTACCCAAAAATAAAAATATTTAAATATGGATTTGTCATTCGTAGAGTTTTTATTTATTTATTTATTATTATTATTATTATTATTATTATTATTTGGGGGGTAAATTGGAGGTTGATTTACACACCCATACACTGTGACGCATTTTCATAATTTTCCCCCAAAAAATTGTTTACTAATACAATGACAACCCATTGGAAGAGGATATTCACGTCGGCGTTAATATTCACATGGGCCTGAAATCCTCTACGTCACCCCCCTTGACAGGATATCACCCGTGCCATTAAATATTCACATCGTGCCATTAAAATAAATAAACGACCATTGAAAAGCAAGAGGGCACTCACTCCCTGGGGTTCCATTATACGGACAGCAGCCATATTGGAAGAGTTTGGTAGTGTCAAATTATTTGAACGGTTCAAACTCCACTACCCCCCCAAGAGCAAGAAACACCCTTTATATGTACAAAACTACAAATCTATCCTTCCTTCATCGCATGCCCTACTCAATCGATCCAAAGCACTAATGGATAACTACATTAAATTGTTAATCTATTAGGGAGCAAATGTTCTACTCCTGGGAGCGAATTTCCTGTCCTGGATTTGATGTCCAGACTGCCAAGAGACTTCATTTGGAATAAAATGAGTGGAAATTTGAAATTTCATTGAACCCTTTGACCATTTTATTCCATGTGAAGTCACCTGGTGTCCTGAACACCACATCCTGGATAGAACATCTATTTTGCAAATTGTATACTCTACATGTTCTCGACACAAAGGCTGGCACGTCTTGCTGTTTTTTTGGAAACCAAAAGGATATTCTGTCTAGGATGTATTGTTCAATGTTCACCCCCTCATAAGGGTTGTGGTCCCACACAAAAAATGCATGGGCTCACACCTCTGTAGGGGCAAAACCATATTTTCCCTTTTGAAAATTGTATTTACGGTTGGAGCTTCTAAATGCACCTGAAAAATCTCTTCACTCCCAAATTCTCTCACACCCTTTTTTTCTCTTCACACCCCCTTCACACTGCCTGTGTTACCAAGTATACCCCTAACACCTCTCCCTAAACACCCACCGTTTTCACTACCTCTCTAATTTTTTCTCTACACCCTTTCCCTTGTTCCTTCAAACCATCCACGACTCCAAACCCCAATACCAGATGGCAATCAATTCCGAGAACATTGGTGCTATTTTTTGCCTAACAACTCATTGGAAGCTTCCTTTGGCGACCATTAGATTGTCATAAAATAATTTGAGGTATGTGTTTTTGGTCAAATCATATTTTGAATTTAATTTCTATTTTTTTCCAAAATCCTTAGATTTGAACCTTTATTTTGTTTAAAAATAAGATTTTTATGAGTATATATTGCTATTTTCTTTTTAAAAAACTTTTTTTTTTGTTTTTTAACAGAAAAAAAAATTTGGGCATGGCTTCGTTCAACAAACCTGGGCTAAACGGAGAGCCAATGTTCAGCTAAAAAATATATATTTAAATGTAAAAAAATGGGAAAAAAGCACCGGGACATTTGCTTGGAAAAATTTTGAAAAAAATTAAAAAGAAAATTGATATTATCTACTGATGTATGAATATGTTATATGATAGATATAGATGTTGACACCTCTCGTACCCGTACCCAACCAATGACATCGACCAAGAAATGTGGCACTAGTGAAACGTCGAGAGTAGTCACCAAACAATTGGAGGTGTCTCCGAGGTACGTTGACGAGACACATTAGTATTTGTGTGCCAAAAACTATAAAGAGACTGAAGAATCTCCAAACATTCTTAGAGCTCCGAAAGATTCTTTGCTAACGAGCTTGGGACACACATTATTGCTGCAATTTGGCAGCAACAGGTATTACATATTGTTTATTTTTATTTATTACTTTTATTAAATATCGAATTTTTCATGTTATATTTATTATTTTTATTAATATTGTTTGTTTTTACGCAGGAGAGGGAACCTCTAAAGTACTTATCTCATGCATAGAAAATAAAAGAGTGGGTACTAGAGGATCCAAAGGTACATAACAAGATTTTTAGAAGATTGATTGTTGCATCTAGCCTTTTTCCATTGATTTCAGCATCCTACAGATTCGTTAATAAGCTAGTGGTGTTGGCATTTGTGGAAATATGGTATCTAAAGACCAATACTTTCCATATGTCTTTCAGGAAGATGACCATTACCCTGGATGATGTCTCGACTCTCCAAGGGATTCTTGTCGTTGGTAGGTTTGTCTCATTGCCCACTGAGAGGGTATCAAATAGGGAGGCGATCACCCTATTGGTTAGGGAGCTAGGAGTCTCACCCCAACAAGAAGCAGATGAGATTACAAGAACTCTAGGACAATCAGTTTAGATGGAGTGATTAAGGGATTTTTTTTGGCATGTTATTGATCGCAGGGATGGGACAGGGATTGAGTGTGCACAACTAGGGCATACTTGTTGTTTTTATTAGGTTGTACATTATTTTGTGACAAATTTGTCACACGGGTGCTTGTGAATTATCTTAGGCTATTGAGCAATTTGGGGACAATGTAGGATTACACATGGGGTGCTACTGCCCTAGCCTACATATTACCAACTGAGAAATCCAAGTAGGGCTAATGTTCGACAAATGACAGGATACGTGATACTACTAGAGAGCTAGATGTATGAGCATTTCCCCTACTTCGCACCTCATTGTAACATATGGAGGGGATGAGTTGTGGGTGCACCGATGGATTCCTTGAAGAGAGTATGGACTGTTGAGAGACAATCTATAGGCCTTGCGGGATGCTAGTAACGCATTAGGCATCAATGATATATTACATTAAACTTACGTTTGCTTACTTAAATTACATAGATTTTATTTAAGTTATGTAGATTTAACTATTAACTTGATTACTTAATTGATGTTCATTTTTACTTATTTTTACAGGTGATCTGGATACTGTATGCCAATTGTTGGGTTACCATCCATTTCCCAATATTGCATTCTACCATGGTTTGCTAAAGTGCCTTGATATTGTAGAGCCTTTTCATCCAAACAAGGTGCTAAGACAATTCGGTCAAGTCCAATACGTTCCTTCCACTCCATTAGCGTCAAATTGAGCTATTCAGAGTGCCATATCTATGCTTACATTGATCAGATTTGGTAAAGGTGGAGTAGCCATGTGCTATACACAACGGATCGATTCATGCCAATTTCTTATCCTGGGGATTGTACCTCAAATCACATGGAGTGGTATGCATGTGTGTCCCACCTGCCTGTACAGAACCCTGAGCACCGATCCACCTATGCAGGCTAGTCCTCCTCCTAAAATAACGCACCCTTGGTGTCAGCTGATCTGGCATCTCATTTCATTCACTCATATCTTGTTATAATTTATTCATTTCACTTTAATATACATCAATCCTAGGCATGTACATTTGTTGTTTGAATATAGGAATGTGTTGGGCATGCATTAGGCCCAATCCAACATATCGCCGCGTGTAGTCTTTATGGGAGTCCAACAGACATGTATGTTACGCTCCATCAAGTTCAACACTTGTTGGGGGAGATTTATATCGATCCAGCATCTGCCCCATTGCTCCCGGTGCCCCTACTATTCCCGATGCCCTCACTGCTCCCGATGCCTGCATTGCCATCACATTCTTTTGCAAGTGCCATAGGAACAAGCCGTAGAGAGGAGAGAGAGAGGGAGAGGACACATTTTTATTTTATTTTATGATGATAAATTATATTTGTATAGGGGATGACCTCGTTTACTTTGACATATTTTATTCCAATGATACGATTTACGAGTCAATCATATTAATCATCCAATTGTTTTGTGAAACAATTTTTTGATGAATGATGAGAACTTTATTAAAAAAACTAAAATATTCATTAATACAATACAAAGGTGTCACTGAATACAATATATTTCATCACTGAATACATTAATTGTCTAAATCTGTTGTCTCTTGTGTGGCTACATCCAAACTAATAATGCCTCTGAATTCTTGTATCTAGGGTTGATATGCTAGAAGCTCCCATCATGCTACACTGACATATCGATACCGATGTCAGTTCGTCGCTATAAGAGGAATGGGATGACCCGACGATAAGAAGACCTACAGAATATGATAACATTACATAATGTTCAAAGCAATTGGAATAATAACATAATAGAATGTGTAACAACAAATACTTGAATGAAATGATTTTCATTAACGAATCCGATAACAATTTCTCTTTGGTCAGCTGCAGACAATGGATTTGATCTAAGTGGTAGGAAGGTTAAGCACTGTTACATGCTCAAGTGATATAAGACAACATTGTACCACAATGTTATGAGACGTCCGTATTCG
Source organism: Platanus orientalis (assembly GCA_025762735.1). Taxonomy (NCBI): domain Eukaryota; kingdom Viridiplantae; phylum Streptophyta; class Magnoliopsida; order Proteales; family Platanaceae; genus Platanus; species Platanus orientalis. The sequence goes on along the minus strand of JAOXJP010233565.1, from coordinate 7,051 downwards.
GGCATGGTCATCCAATAGGAATATCTATGACAGTCATCGAAGCATGATAGTATATGTCTCATCTCATCAACTTGCTCACGAGTCTCGTATATTTGTCTAGTGTTGTCCATGGCTATACAACTTGTTTAGCAAATCCATTATGACCTATTGCCAATCATTTTCACTGAATCCCAACAATTCAACAATTGCCCTGAATCCATAATTTTTGTTTACCGCCACATCTTTAACATGTCGAATATAAGGCCTTAACCCTGTTGGAAATGCCTCAATGTTCGATATCAACGTTGACGTGTGTTTTGTTGTTAAACGGGTTCAAAATACCTACAAAAGAAATAAGGAAACATAATATATTAAATAAATGAATATATCATCATTTACATTGTTATAAATATATTAATTACCTTTTCCTTTGGTCTCCTCTTAGGTTTTGGTTGCTAGGATTGCAACGGAATGACAACTGTAGCTGTAGTTTCAGGCGGAGAATGACTATCCTGCACTGAAGCTAAAATTTTGAATGCAGACGGTTTACGCCGCATAAATGAGTCAATCTTCACATGTGGGTGACCTCGTATTGTTGGTTTCACCTCCGGTTTCATAAGGTATGAACTGGTTGACATTATTATCTCTTTTAACTTCTTTAGCATTTGTAACTTCACATAAACATCTCCACATCATCAGTACAATCCAACTCCTGTCATGATTGGGTTGAGGTACTTAACATGTCAAGTTTATGCCAATGTGGATATATAGAACCAAAGAAAATTGGACGATCTTGCCTCATATAGTCTACAATCTCATAGGTGCATGACAATCCGTGTATGTGTCGACAAACACAACTACATGCAACATCATTACACCAACAAATTTGTCCCACTTCATCTCAGGAAAAAATTTATCTCTATCACGCTAATGGAAATGTTGTCTCAAAGCTCTTTAATTCGGAAGACTTAAAGTTGTGTTGGACGACTATCTTACTTTTTTTGAAAGATGATTTTATGCTACAACATAAGCAACATGTGTATACTTATCCAAGAAGACTTAAAACTCCCTTTACTCAATTTGAGTTACCTCTTTAGTTTTGCAAATGCACTATCAACCTTATTCTTCATAGTAGTCCCAAAATGCATAAATCTATTCGTCCAAGTAGTCACAAATCTATCTCTATATACGTCTAGCCAATTGTTTCGCACATGTTTGAGTGCATCCGGATACGTGTTGAATTCTTTATTCAATAATGCGAGATGTTGAATGTATTCTTCTCTTGTCGATGACAACACCAATAGGCTCTAACTTATGATAAATCTGTCTCATTTCTCTTTTCTCGAAAAACATCATCTTACACTACGCAAGAACATTCCTACTGATGTGTCATCTACATAATAAATGTGCAACAGTAAGAAACACTATAGAGATTGCAGTTATTAGAGCCAACACCTTATCTATCACAATAACATAAGAAATACCACTATCATCCATCAAACCATACAAAATACCTAGTGCCCATGCGAAGTTATCTTCTCTCTCATATTGGAGATATGCAAAAGCTAAAAAGAAGATCATGTCAGTAGATGTCAATCCAACAATCTCCAAAAGGGACATACGATACATATTCGTCTTGTAGGTGCAATCCATAACCAAAACATGCAAAAATGCATGCAACAAGTCCAAACTAACTAGGTGTGTCCAAAACAAATTAGTCATAGTCTCGGTATCATTTGAGATCTCCCACCCTTCTCCGTCATTCTATGTTTATGGCATGTATTGTATATTGTCTTCATGGTGGTAACATTTAGGGGGTTTCTTTGTTTCAGTGTAGCCAAAATGTCATTTGGTCATATCATACTCCTGGACATGTTAACCAACATCAAAGTCTCTCTTCTGATGGTCTTATGACATTTGAATGTTCTTCGAGATGATTCGCAGCCTAATGATTATGCACACCACATGCTACTAACAAAATCTAATCATCATCAGTGTGTAGTTTTTTTCTCTTCAATTCAAACAAACATCCACATTTCTTGATACCTAACAACACCTTTTTTTTTATTGCATGACATCTTTATATTTTTGATACTCTCTGTACTGCCGACACCTCTCACATGCAAGGGTAATTATTGATTTCCTTGAGGAACCACTAGAATCTGACTTCTTAATGACAATGATGAAACCATTTATTTGCCCAACATCGGCTGCCCACTTATATAATGTTGTTTGGCTCTTAAATATCTATACATAAAACAAAAACATAAAAATCGAAGCATAATAACCTAAACAATCTTCGAACAATAACCCAAAAATAATTCAAACAACTTTACCACATGTGTGATAAACTCACTGGTATAATTCATTACCATCTCAGTGGAAACCTTGTTGAATTAGGTCGAAACATCACCCTCCAATTAAAACATCATAAAAAATGGATCAATATATATGCATTCGTTAAAAAGAAGAAGAAGAAGAAGTTTGTTTAGCCATACAGGGTCATACATAATGGCTCTGTTCGGCTACTCACGGCCGAACAGAACCCTATTTGTTCAGTCCTATGTGGCCGAAATTGAACACCAAAAAAAATTTACAAACAAAAAATACATACTGTAGAGTAATTTTCCTGCTCTGATTCGACTCTTTAATAATTCATTGAATGATCACTATACTTTAAAACAACTAATAAATGTAAAAAAAGAGAAATGTTTTATCTTGGAGAAAGAGAAAAAGATTTGTTAGGAGAAAGTGAGAGTTTGATTAAGGTGGGGGTGGGGTGTGGAAGGAAATTAGATTTTTGGTATTTGGGTTAATAGGGCTAAAATGGATAATTTACATCAAGGATAACTATTGGAATTTTGAAAAATTTAAAAAATAGGGATGAAAAGGAATTGTCGGTGTGCATTTAGAAGCTCTCGTCACGGTTTCAATCTTATTATGCGCACAAAATCTGGACCGCCGCACACAAGCCTTTGGGTTAGGTAGGTAGCATAGGAGAGTAAACAATTTGGCGGTAATAATATTCTCCTAAAGCACATTCCATTCCAATGAGGAGGGTGTATGGTTGATATTTTGAAAGGCACCAGGGGTAATTTGAAATGAAGCCTCCACGTTGGAGGAAAGCAAAACGTTGAAAGCTGAGGAGCAGAACCGTCTGAAAAGGGTTAGTCAAGGGGCGGCCACATCAGCGTCAGAATCTCCCAAAAAGTGAAGACTGATGTTTCCGGCCGCTTGGCCATTGACGGAGGCGGCAGAGGTTAGGGGTGGGTGTATAAAATCCTCAATCGATGAAAATAGAAGCACCCAAATCTTCCCCTTCGTTTCTCCTCAGGGGTCTGAGTTTATCGTCTACATGCTTCTACGTTTTTCGATATCTTGGTGAATGTATACAAATTCATGTCGAAATCGAAATCGAAATCCCCAAGTTTGTCAGCGTTCGCTCTTGTCATTTGCACTATTATCGTCTGCAGCTTCATTCACACATCCCAAGCTAAAACTACATCCCCAACTGAAGGTACGCCTCAGAATCTCTCTCTCTCTCTGTCTGTCTTTGTTGGAGAAATTAGAAGCTCATCCAAGAACCATATCTAATGGCTTCTTGTCTCTACTTTCTTCTTCTTGTTTTTTAATTCAAACTTTGGTTTTTCAATCAAATAGCTGAAACCCAAGTGAAATTTTCAAGATAGTCGACGATTCCGCCCTGCAAAATTAATTTTCTATGTCGGTTCTCATGGATGGGGTTATTCTTTAATAGAGCAATTTGATATCTTAGATTCAACTTCCACCACTTTAACTGCTACTTTGGAGTCCCTCATAGTATTGAGAATCGCATTGGATTATTTTATCCAAAAAGAAAATCGCATTGGATTGGTTGCTGGAACCAATTCCCCCTAAACTGAGAACCTTGACGGGGTTGGGCTTTGTTGAATCGGTTAGGAACGAAGCAGCGTAATTTTGGTTTTATAATAACAACCCGATTTTGAATACAGTGAGGGCGTTGAACTCAATTTTCCAGAAATGGAACATAACGCCAGATCGGTGGAACATAAGCGGAGAACCGTGCACTGGACTTGCTATCGACTCAACACAACTTGATAGTGAAGGCTACAATCCGGCCATCAAATGTCAATGCGATTTTAACAACGGATCCACTTGCCACGTTGTCGAAATGTATGTAATCACTTTTACTACTCCTCCCTCCTCCGTTAATTCCCTTTTCTATTATATGGAATCACCACTGTTACTACTTACTGGAGAATGATTGACATCTATAAGTGCATTGATTTACACATGATGGATTTTTGAATTTGGTCTCTTTTTTTAACATCTACTTTCTCATCTGAACACTTTTTTGGACGTTTTTAACCCCAAACACAACACATTTCAACTTATCATTCACCATACACACTACAAACACTTTTTCATCATAGAACATTTTCTTCTAATAGGGTATTGCATAAAAAAAAAGAGAGTAAGGTACTGCATGTACATTTACTACAGGAAAGTTGACTTGTTTCGACGGATTTTTTTCGACAGTCACTAAAAAATGTTGATAATTGCTTTAATATTAAAGGTCAAAGATGACCATCGATTGAAAGTATAAAAATTAAATTATTTTTTCAACAATATTTTATAATCATCGATATTAGTGTAGAAAAAAATCTTCCTGCTTAAACGCGAGTGGTTTCTCTCTTAAAATTGATATTTTTCTTCATCATTGTAAAAAAAAACCAACAATAAAAATTAAGATTGAAAATTTTATATCTACAGTCTATTAATCATTGTTAAAACTAATTATAATTAGCTAAAATATACATCAACAATTTTGACCGTCGAAAATTAAAGATCATATTGGATTTAGATATATGGCCATTGGAACATATGGAAAAAACCTTTTTTGACGGTAAAAAAATTGTTGAAACATTTATCAATACTACATTTTTCAACAATCACTTGGCGTTGAAAAAACAACTTGTTTCAATGGCTAATGTTCATTGGAATAGGTGTATTATTCTTGATGCATTGTGTGTATATATTTCAATGGTCTTTTAAATTATATATCGACGATGTCAAAAATATTTATCGACGATCGGGAAGACCATTGATAAGTTTTTTCGACAGTATTTTAATCGACGGTTCTCGATGGCTATTTTAACGGTCAAAAATACGTTTTTCGATGATTATTAATACTTTTATCAACGGTTTTTTTAAAAAAAAAAAACAATTTTCTTGTAGTGATTCGTGGTTTTTTTATTATTCATCTTTTCTCTTTTTGTGGAATTTTGTTCATGTAGTACACCACTTTCCCGTTGACACCCCTAAATTTCAAACACATCGGGAATTGAGTCATTTCGTGTCTAAACGGAGATATCCCACCATACCAATCAATGAGTGATACGTAGCTTGGTAATGGCATAGTGTCTCTCACTAAGACCGGGGATGATTTGAACCCCAAATCCATTGTTACACCAGCAGAAAGTCCACCATCAATTTATAGAGATAGAGTAGCTCTTCTAGCAAAAGTTAATGCGACCATGATAAGAAGATATGTGGGCCCGCTGACCACTAATTTGAGAACCGTGATCCTATGCAGCAGAAATCCATAGCCGAAGCACAGGTTGACAAGTGACCTCGAAATGTAAACAAGGAAGTTAATTAAGCTTATGTTTGTATGTGATAACCAAGGATAGTAGTCAACTACAACAGTTCTTTATTATAAAAACAAAGAAGAAAAATACAACACTTCGAACCTCGAAATGTAACCAAGCACGAATCAGTTCTTTTTCAAAAAGTTAACTACATTAACTTGTAACAAGTGTCTAGCGAGACACGATTTGTCTACGTGGGGCTCCGAAAAATAATCCCTACTAGTGTCTTCCTACTCAGCAACTACCTGGTTTGACAGAGTCGTAAGAACTGAGCTATTGTACTATTGGCCTAGCTAATATTTACGTGAGATTTAAATCTAACCACTGAGAGAGAGAGAGAGAGAGAGAGGATAAATTCAAGTACTTCAAATATAATATGTGGGGAGGTGAAATTAACAGACAAATGGAGGATTTTGTGAGGAAGGCGTACCTAGAACTAGAATACTCATAGAGTTTCCCCTTGGGCGAGAGGATGATGAGCCCAACCTTGGCATCACAGAGAACAGACAGCTCAAACGCCTTCTTGAGCAGCCCATTTCTACGCTTGGAAAAGGTCACTTGCCTGCTTGTGGCGTCCTCGATTCTTCTCATCTCGGTCTTTCCCCTCACCATCTCTGCACCCTTTTCTTCTCTTTATTTAAAAGTGCAGAAACCAACCAAGAAGATCAGATTAGAAAGTAACGAAATCCAAATCAACCCAGCTCAGTTAAGAAGAAGAAAGAACAAAAATTTCAAAACAGCATTCAAAGAAGAGAGAAGAAAGAAGATAACGAATCTTATCAAAATCCAGAAGAAAAGTTTCAATAGAGCTCGAAAGATAGAAGAAATGAAATCTCAACAAATCCCACCTGGGAACCCAGAGATGGAAAAAGCATTCATAAAGAGGAGAAAAAAGCGGAGAACACACACCCATTTTCTTGTTTTTCCTTTTTTTGTCTAAAAGAGGAAAGAAATGAAAATCTTTGAACATGTAATGGTAAAAATAATAATAATTTCTGGTTGGTCCCTACGAGTGCTAAAACCTCATGAACATCTTCCGTACAAGTAATCTGAGCCAGGTGGGAAAGTGCAAGCCAATTCACGTGGTTCTTCCTTGTATGGCGCTCCAACTAGACACCACTTTTTCTTATTTAAATTTGAGAAAGACTATTGGCACCTCCTAAATTGATCACCACACCCCCAAACTCACCATCCCCCTTTCTTTGTTCACAACACCCTATGCATTTCCCAATTTACCCTTACAAAACCTAAACCCCTCTTTATATTTATTTTTCCTCACCACACCCCCTCCCTCTCTCTTCTCTCTCCCTGTGTAAAACATTGAACGTGTAAACCCCGGGATCAGTTTATGAACGCTTCCCTTAACAAACGCTCATCACTGCTCTTTGTCAGGGGTGGACACATCAGCATTGAAAAGTGAT
>JAOXJP010233564.1:0-10298 GCA_025762735.1 Platanus orientalis | reverse complement strand
GTTCTTACCTTTGCCTGAGTGTGACATCCTTCTTATAATGCTCGACGCTTGTGATATTCTGGATTTTTAACTCCTCGCCGTCTGTTTGGGTGGTGCTCTCAGGTGTGATCACAGGATTCTAATCCTGTCGGGATCGATGGGCTGCGATGGAGCCCTCATCTCAGGGATGACGCCGCTGGATTTTCTCCCTGTGTCAATTTCCTGGGAGTCTTTTGTGGTGTGGTCTCACTGACACACATGGCCTTCCTTTTGAGGATGTATTTGGTTAGGTTGTTTTTGGTGATGTACTCTTATAGAGGCTCGGTCAACTCGGAACTTGATACACATTGGACCCCTTGGGTTCGGCCGTCTTGAGGCCAACTAGGGTTTGATTCTCCTAGACTTATTTGGGTCGGTCCTGACTATTCTTTGGTTCTATGTCCATCAGTTGCCCCCAACTCTTGAGGGTTGGTTCTTTAGAGGCCGATCGAATTTGAATTGTTTCATATTCTCGACTGTTGATTTTTTTGGTGGTAGCCATTTTTTTTTCTTTTGGGGAATTAAGATGGGCACTTGGGAGATCGTGGTGGGCGTTTAGGTGCTTGGGAAATCGTGGCGCCATAATTAACGCGCTATCGGAGACAAGTATTAATGAGATGTCATTTCAATTGTCTCTTTAGCACGCATAAAGACATGTGGAGGGCCTGGATTGTTGTCATCTGGATCAGACGATCAGGGTTGACTTCCCTTTCCTATAAGTAATCTAGGGTCCCCTAGGTTCCCCCCTATTTGCGCTTGTTCCTTCCCTAGGTGTTCTTTAGCTTTTTCGGTGGTGGTTTGGGTGTTTTCTGGAAACGTCTATCCTCAAGTTTCCTTCTCTAACAGGCTTTTTGGTCGCTTCTCCCCTCCCTTTTTTCTTTCTTTGTTTTTTCCCATTTTCTTTCTACTTTAGGATAGTTTGTGTCTGCATACCCCCATCTCTGGTTCGCTAGTTCCTTCCCATTCACCCTGGACAACACCAGAGTTCCCTTCAGTTTCCATTTAGTTCGACTCTATGGCTTCTTATGAGCCCAGAGGTGTTTTCCAGACTTAAGCTTAGTCGGTGGTGACATCTCGTTCTTAGATTTTGTCTTCACCAAGCTTCTGTCCATCCTAGTTCCTTTAGTGGAAGTCATTTTTGCTCTAGGTCAGATGAACGCGTCATTCGATTCCTTGTCCTATGATTTTAACGATACCCTCACCTTGGGCTCAGGGTATCCCGAGTTGGGTGTCGCTTGCCCTGATGACCCGGGACAGGCTTCAGACATTTCCTGAATGTCTTGCCCTGTTCCTCCCATAGTTGAGATTTTTTCTTCGTCCCTTGATACCAATGCCCTAGACAAGTTTAGGAGGTTATATAACATTCCCGAGGATATTGTCCAATGCCTTCTCGAGGCATTAGAGCGACCGTGTGACCTCCTCGATGAAGAGATCTGCCTCTATGAGTAGGCTCTGGTGAGCAGCCTTTGGTCACCGATCGCTCTCTTCATTATGGATCTACTTCTTTGCATTAGGCTAGCTCCAACCCAACTGACACCTAACTCTTAGAGGATAATGATTGACTACATGGTCCTCTGGGCAGCCTGCAATGGCGGGCGTGACCTGATTTCGATGTCTAAATTCCTTTTTTGTTACCAACTAGTTAAAAAGGAACCGGGTTGATGTTTTTTCACCGCTGGGGACAGTTTTTGAAACCTGATCACCAATCTTCCAACCTCTCATAAGGGGTGGAAAAGTAAAATTTTCTTCCTCTTAGGCAACGACTATGAAGCTTGTGCTTGGGATAGTGGGGTCGAGAAGTTGGTTCGTTTCAGCCAGGTGTAGGGTACCCCCGACTCCTCTAGTAAGCCTTTCTACATCGTCATCATTTTTTTTACTCATTTCTTACTCCCTCTTTTGTGACCTGTCTCAGTTCTAGCCGAGCCCTCGCTTCCCAGTCTTATTTTAATCATGTGCTTAGGGCCATTTCATACCCGGTGCATGACTCTCTAGCCCTTGTTACCTCCGAGGCCCTATCATCTTTTCCTTTTTAGCCTTGGTCCATCGAAGATGTTGCTTTGGCGGGTTTGAGTGTGTCTCTCGGCATAGGTCACACAGAAAGAACGATCGGGAGTATCTTTCTCCCCTCCCCTTACTTTTTTCTTTTTCTCTTCTCTTTATATATATATAAAACATTCGCCTCTGTTTTCTATGTTTTGTAGACATAACTAAGGTTGACTTGAAGTCGATTTTAAGGAGGGCTAAGGAGGCTTGTCAAGAGGCCGTGGCCCCTCAGAGGGCTCCATCCATCGAGGAAGGTCCGATTGTTGTAGAGGGCTTGAGGCCTGAAAATTCGCCTGCTCCGCTTATAAAGCACTGGAAGACTTGGGCCAAGGCTTAGGGAAGTTGTGAGGGCAGGTCATCCCTTCATCCCATTACTATCGAGGGAGGTCAGGCCTCCTTTGATGCCCTTATCGAGGCACAACTTGCCTCATCTGTCCAAGGCCCGGAGGGGGTTGAGCTTGTCGAGGGCCCATCTATTCCTCAGGTTGAGGATTCTTCCCCCCGGTCGGATAAGGGAAAAGGTCCTACTAGGAATCTTTTTTAAATAACCTCGATTATGCCTTCAAGAGATTGACCAGGGTTGTCCTGAAGGACGATGCTGAAACCCTATTGAAGTTCTCTTCAAGTGCCATATACCAGCGGCTTGTGGTCGACCTTGCTGAGGTAACCTTCCTCCTTATCCTTTTTAGAACCCTTCATCTTTACTCATACCGTTTTGGACTTCTCCCCGTATTTTGTAAATGACTACGCTCATGATGGCAGGCATACAGTTTTAGCGAGCCGCGGAGAATAGTGTTTGGGCATAAAAGAAGAAGTGGCTGACCTGAAGACCAAGAATTTGGGCTTCTAAGCCTAGTTGGCTGACTCCACTAAAAAGGAGTCAAATCTTTGCTCTAGTCTCACGCTAGTCTAGTCCGAGAGGGACAATCTGGTAGCCAAGCTCTAGGTGGTTGAGGACGTGAAGACGGATTTAGCTGCTAAATTGGCCGAAGTCAAGGAGAGGGTTGCTTGGGTGGAGGAGGTTGTTACTCAAGAGAGGGTTGATGCCTTAGTGGAGATATGAGCGTCCACCGAGTATGCGCTGGAAGTCTCTGACTATTATAGGGATGGTTTTGAGGCCTTTCATTGGCAGGCTTCTTGTGCATACCCGAAGGTGATTTCTCTGGGTTTGCTTTTGATGACGACTCAGGTTCCCCTCCTGCACCTGAGGTAGTTGAGATCGAGGAGGAGGAGGCTGGTGATAAAGATACTGCTCCCTTAAAATTTTCTTCATTCTTTTTTTCTTGACGGGTTAGCTTATATGCATCCGGTGTAAAAAAGTTCCTTTTGTTAATGATGATATCCTAGTTTCACATTTTTCCCTTTGTTACCTTTCCTTTAGATGCTTTCCTTGAAAAATTTTCTAGCATCATCTCAGGACCCTTGGGCACTTGTCGAATACCTTAGTAGAATTTTAGAATTATTTTCTAGCTGTGGCCACTTAGGTCTACTAACTCTCTTTGTAAAATTTTAGAGTCATCTTGCGAGTCTCGACCACTCGGGGCCTATTAACTGTCTTTGTAAAATCTTAGGGTCGTCTCACGACTCTCGGCCACTTGGGGCCTGTCTACTCCCTTTGTAGAATTTTAGAGTCATCTTACGACTCTCGGCCACTCGAGGCCTATAGACTGTCTTTGTAGACTCTTAGAGTCGTCTCACAACTCTCAGCCACTTGTGGCTTGTCAACTCCCTTTGTAGGATTTTAGAGTCAACTTGCGACTCTCAGCCACTCGGGGCCAGTAAAATATCTTTGTAGAATCTTAGGGTCGTCTCGCAACTCTCGGCCACTTGGGGCCTGCCGACTCCCTTTGTAGAATTTTAGAGTCATCTTTCAACTCTCAGCCACTCAAGGCCTGTAGACTATTTTTATTGATTCTAACTTACAATCATCTAAAGGTTAATATTTCTTCAGGTGTTCCGCATTCCAAGGTTAGGGCAGTTGCTTGCTCCCCAAGTCCTCTAAATAATAAGTTCCTGGCCTATTGAATTTCGTTATCCATTATGGTCCCTCCTATTTCGGACCCAGCTTCCCGTCTATGGGGTCCTTGGTTGCCAGTGTGGTTTCTTAAAGGACTAGGTCCCCTACTTTAAACCTTATTTTCTTAACTTTCTTGTTGTAGTATCTAGCCATAGTACTCTGGTAGATTACCATCTGGGTGGATGCTTCTTGCCTCCTTTCTTCTAGGGCGTCCAGGTTCAGGTGGAGGCTCTCCTCATTGTGTTCAGGATTGGCTTATGCGACTCGATAGTTGGTGAGGCTCAATTCTACTAGGGTTACGGCCTTGGTCCCGAACGCTAGTAGGAAAGGGGTTTTGCTTGTTGTCGTTCTAGCTGTGGTTCTGTATGCCCACAAGGTCCCTGGTAGTTCCTCGGGTCATCCTCCTTTGTGCACTTTCAACTGGGCTTTTATAATTTTGCAGGAGGGTTTGGTTGGTCACTTCCACTTGTCCGTTGGTTTGGCGGTGCCCTGGGGAGAAGAAGTGGTTTCTAATCCTGAGATTCGAACAAAACTCCATAAACTGTGGATTTTCAAATTGTTTTCCATTATCTGAGACTAGGACTTCTGGGACGCTAAAGCGGCAAATGATGGATCGCCATACGAAACTACGGATGTTGCTTTCAATTAATTTTGCTACCCTTAACCTCAACCCACCTGGTGAACTAATTGATTGCTACGATGATGAACTGAGCTTGCCCTTTTCCTTCGGGAAGGGGGTCGACTATATCTATCCCCCACTATGCAAACGGCTAAAAGATGGGAATTGGGGTCAATTCCTCCAGTAGCTGCCTAAGCCTGCTATTGAACCTTTGGCATTAGTCACACCTTTGTACAAAACTCGTTGCATCGGTGTGCATCGTCGGTCAATAATACCCTGCTAGGATGAGTCGATGCGCTAGGGACCTTCCTCCAGAGTGGTTGCCACATATCCCCTTGTGGATTTCTCTCATCGCATAGTCGGACTCAGTAGGGGTCAGACACCTGAGGTAGGGTAAAGTGAGACTCCTTTTGTAGAGTATTTCCCCTAGTATGGTGTACTAAGAGGCTCGTAGCTAAAGCCTTCTGAATCATTGGAGAGTTTTCCTTCCTCTAGGTATTCCTTGATCGGAGTCATCCAAGATGTTCCCCTTTCAATGACCCCAATGGTTCATAATGTCAGGGTCGCTGTACTTAGCATTGACAAGTGTTCGATCATTACGTCTCTGTCATTTTTAATGGCTGAGGCTAATCTAGCTAAACAGTTAGCTCGGTTGATATGTTCTCGTGCTGCATGTTCGATAACAAACACCTCAAACTTGCTTACTAATGCTTGGACTACCTATAGCTATCCCGCCATTCGGTCCTCCTTTGCCTTGTATTCGCCCAAAATTTGGTCCACTACCAGCTTGGAGTCGCTTGTAACCATTACACACTTAGCACCAAGTACATGGGTTATCTTGAGGCCGCTCATGAGTGCTTTGTATTCTACTTCATTGTTGGTTACCTTAAAACCAAATCTTATGGTGTATTCTAGCTCCGCCCCTTCTGAGGTCACTAGTATGATCCCTGCTCAGCTGGCTTGGCTTGTGGCTAAGCCGTCGACATTCATCACCCAGTTGGCTTCGTGTGAGGGGGTAGACCTTTTTGGGGTCTCTTCGCTTCCTAAAGGAGTCAATTCCACCAGAAAATCTGTGATGGCTTGTCTCTTCATTGCTCCCCTCGGCTTATACTTGATATCGAATTCTCCCAATTCTATAGACCATTTGATAAGTTGGCTTGAGGTACTTGGTTGCTATGGAGCAGATTTTAGGGGTAGATTTATGAGAACAATGACAGTATTGGCCTGAAAGTAGGGTTGCAATTTTTGCATTGTAGTTACCACAACGAATGCTACTTTTTCAATCTTTGAGTAGTTCTTTTCCACCCCATTCAAAGCTCGACTGATATAATACACGAATCTCTACTTTCCTTTTTCCTCCTTGATCAACACCGAACTTACGGCCGAATCTGAGACTGCCACATAGAGGAGTAGAGGTTCGTTAGGTTCGGTTCGACAAAGAAGAGTTAGGCTCATAAGGTGCTCTTTAAGCCTCTGGAATGCTACTTCATACTCTCCAATCCATTCAAATGCCTTTTGAAGCATACAAAAGAAGGGATGGCACGTGTCCGTGGATTTAAAGATGAATTAATGTAGCGATGCTATCCTCCCGGCTAACCTTTGTACCTCCTTTGTGTTGTGTAGCAATCCCATGTCTAGGATGACTCTCACTTTCTCTGGATTTGTTTCAATTCCTCTTTGTGAGACCATGAACCCTAGGAATTTTTCAGCCAAGACTCTGAAGGCACACTTTACTGGATTTAACCGCATTTGGTGTATTCTCAGTGTTTTAAAGGTCTCTTTAAGGTCTTCGAAGTGTTTTTTGATTTTTAGACTTTTGACGAGCATGTTGTCCACATATACCTCCATATTTCTTCCGATTTGGTCCCTGAACATTGCATTGACTAGCTTATGATAGCTATAGTCCTTGATTGGTGATGATTGACATTTTCTCTTGGTCCGGACCATATATTCGGGTTTGATTGTAGCCTGAGAAGGCGTCCATAAAATTAAGCAACTCATGCCTCGTGGTAGAATCAACCAGGGTGTCTATTTTAGGCAAAGGGAAGGTGTCTTTTAGATAGACCTTATTTAGGTCCGTGAAGTCCATGCATACTTTCCATTTTCCATTGGCTTTCTTAACGAGTACTATGTTGGACAGCCATTATGGGTAATGCACCTCTCACATAAAATTCTCTTCCATGAGCTTATCCACTTCTTCAATGATCACCAGATTTCTATAAGCCACAAAATTCCTCCTCTTATAGTGCACGGGCTTGGCGGCTTGATTGATATTCAACTTGTGTATCATCACCCGGGCATGTCCTTATGGGGCCATGCAAAAATATCCTTATTTCTGGCCAATAGATCGAGTAGTCTTCCCCGCCAAATTGGCTCGAGCATGCTGCCCACCCAAACCCTCTGCTCAGGGGACAATTTGTCAGAGTGAACTCCAATAGGTCCTTTACGGGTTCAAGTGTCGGGCCTTTTCTCTTCCCTTCCATTTCCTCCTCATTGATTACTAGGGCCTCATTTTGCGGTTTGTTGTAAAGAGAGGCGTTGTAGCATTCCCATGCTACGGTCTGATCACCTCTGACCTCCCCTACTTCATGGTCGGTGAAGAACCTCATCATTAGGTGGTATGTGCACGTTACTGCCCTCATCTAGTTTAGGGAAGGTCGGCCCAGTATTGCATTATAAGTCGACGGACGGTTGACCACAAGGAAACCAACTTCCTTGGTGATCTATCGTGCCCCGAGACCCACTGTCATAGCTAGGGTTATTGATCCTATCGGGAACAACTTATTCCTTGTGAACTCGACGAGTAGGGCCCCTACCGGTTGTAGTTAGTCTTCTGGGATTCCTATCTTCCAGAAGGTTGATAGATACAGGATGTCTATGGAGCTTTCGTTATCAATTAGCACCCTTCTTATTTTGTACCCGATGACCATAATGGTGATGAGGAGGGCGTCATCATGTGGGTGTTGCAACTGTAAGGAATCTTCTTTGGTGAACATGATCATGTGATCTATTCTTCAGACTTGCTTTGCCAGCCTTCCTATCATGTACATGTTTTTTCTTCCATGTGCCTGGACTTCCTCACATGGGCCTTTTGGGTCATGGTAGACTCACCCCTACCGACGGGTCCCCCGACTATCACTCTGATTTTGCCCAAAGGTGGAGTTCCCTCTTTTTTCTTTTAGAGTTGGACAATTCGGCCCCTATTCATCCTTCACGGTGTGACGAATTGTCATAGCCTACCTTGCCATATCAACTCGATTTATTCTTTGAGATGTAAACAGTCATTGGTGTCATGACCGTGATCCCGGTGGAATTGGTAGTACTTTTCTCTTGCTCTCTATGCGAGAGGGGATTTTAGTTTTGTTGGCCATCGAGGGTCATCTCAGATTTCTATGAGAACACATTCATGAACCGTGTTAAGAGAGCTATATTTAGGAAATCAGGATGTGAATGTACTTGTCTTCTGCTCGGAGCAGCGCAACGATTCCCCACATTTGCAACCTTGGCCTGATCCACCTGGTCCATCTACTCTCCTTCTCTTTTCTGTCTCTGGTTGAGACTCTTTGTCTCTGCCTCTCCGGGCGGTCATTGCATCATCCGCATTCATATGCTTCTGTGTTTTCATCATCAATTCTTTTAAAGTATTTGGGGGCGATTTTGGCAATGAGGAAGGTTGCAATCTACCCATAAGGGCGGTCAACACTACCTTGTCATCCACCTGTAGAGCCTCCCATTTGAATAAGGTGATGTAGTTTCTCAGTGACTCCTGTTCCTATTTGACATTCAGGAGATAAGTTAACTGGCTTTCGGTGGCTCCAGGCACTGATGAAGTGGCTTATGAACTGCTTGCTGAGATCTAGGAAGCTATCAATAGATTTTGGCTTCAGCTTCCTAAACCAAGTGCAGGTGGGACCCTTCACGGTTAAGGGGAATGCTCTATACATGATCTCATCCAGGAGTGGCTGGAGATGCATCAGGGTCTTGTAAGTCTCTAGGTGGTCAAGGGGATCTTTTGTTCCCTCAAACGCCTCCATCTGAGGTGCGCTGAACTTGTGGGGAAGTGAGCAGTTCATCACTCAAGTTGAGAAAGGTAACTCCATCCTCCTGACCAAATCTTCCACGGTGGATGACCTATTTCCCTTTACTGCCTGCATGACATCCTTTAATTGGCCATGGACTTCCTTTAGTCGTTCACCCATGGGGGGGTCGTGGGGCTCCCCGCTATTCACCTGACTTTGGTAACTGTGTTCGCTGCCAGTGGGTCTTTTTGACCCATTACCTTTTGTTCCCCCCATCCTTTTGTCATGCATATTCCTAAAAGGTTCAAGGTTCTCATCCTACGGTCCTTGTTGGTCTTCACGCTCCTTCTAGACGAGTAGCCTTTAGAGGAGCTACTGGTTTTTGTTGTGTGATGTCTTCCATAACCCGTGTTTGATCCTAAACCTGCCGCTCTAGGTTGGATCCATTGCCCTCTCCTTCTGGACGATTGGGTTGGTTGTTATTTGTCGCTACATTCTTAAGGTTGTTTTTTCAGGCGTCCATGGATTTGGTGCCCACCATGCGCTCTTAGTCTGGATCGATCGTGTTAGCTACGATGTTCCCATAGACGGAGCCAACTAATGAGGCTGGAATCTAGGGCTCGATGAACCTGCTTAGAGAAGACAAAATTAGGGTGTGCCAACCGAATGCGGCCGGTCACCCTCTGATGCTCAAGTTAGATATCAATCTTGGATGGAGAGGAAAGGAGATAGTGGTCTTCCTCAAGAACTTGTTCTTACCTTTGCCCGGGTGTAGCCTCCTTATAATGCTCGATGCTAGTGATATTTTGGATTTTTGGCTTCTCATAGTCCACTTAGGCAGTACTCTCGGGCACGATTGTAGGTGTCTGATCGGGTCGGAATCGATGAGTTATGATGGTGCCCTCATCTCCGGGATGACACCATGGGATTTTCTCCCTATTTTGATTTCCTAGGCATCTTTTGTGGCGCAGCCGCACTAACACACACGACCTTCCTTCTGAAAAAGTATTTGGTCGGGTTGTTTTTGGCGATGCGTTCTTATAGAGGTTCGACCGACTCGAAACTTGATACGCATTGGAACCCTCGGGTTCGACCATCTTGAGGCCACCCGGGGCTTAATTCTCCTGGACTTGTTCCAGTCGGTCCCAATTGTTCTTTAGTTCTATACTCATCAGGAATAAATAGTGTTGGAAACGGTTTTGAAAGTGCCCATATTTAAAATCTGATTAGGTGGGCATCTTTAATCCAAAATAAAAGTGGGACCCACAAGTCGTTTGAGACAGGTCCACATGGGTTCGTTTTCACCTCAATGAGGAGAATAACTTCGTATGGCTGGTTACTCAAAACCGTTAATGGGTGAATGAGAAATTATCTCTAAAGGTGCCTAGTTAAACACTGGTAAAACTGGTGAAAGGGTGTGCCTATTCGTACGGTTTTACAGTTTACCCTTTGTGACTGTTTGGACCGAATAGACACACATGCTATTAAATCACCTTTTTTGGCAGATGTCTCTTCATATGGACATGAAGGTGGCTATTAAATCGCACCTTTTAACCCTTGTCTGTTCTAAATAGCCATGAAT
>JAOXJP010233563.1:0-10298 GCA_025762735.1 Platanus orientalis | reverse complement strand
TCTTCACCTACTAATAAATTAACCATTAACACTTACCTGTCAACAAAAAAAAAAACATTTAGGCATCAAGACTCTAAGCACCCTTGGTTTAGGAAGAACAAACCTGGACTGTAGGAGGTTAGGCATTCCCAAAGATGTCTTCTCGGATACTCTAGTCGCAAATGAACTAGTCAAAGCAACCTATTACAACCCAAAATGCACCATTTTAAGACAAATCATAATCTCTCATAAAAGCACCAATAAGACTTTGAGTGTCCACATTTAAGAACCCCATCCATGTCATCAGTAAGTTTTCCACCTCCTGTAAGCCTTTCTCCAACAAAGCATCACAGATGGAAAATTACCATTTATCTTTTTGCCTACAAAAGCTTAATACTCACTATCTGTCGTCCAGATCACTGAATTTCTTCTGCCTACATAAGCCTTCTTGTTATGAAGAATCATAGGCGAAGAATTCACATTTTCACCATTTTCGACCCATGGGCAAAAAATTATCATTTTACCTTTTCCACTCAAAGAATGACCCTTGAACCCTCAAAGGATCCTCGGAGCCTCTCCTCTGGTCCGAATGGAGTAATTTCAGATCCTATGCATCCCTGAGTCTCCCTGCTTTATGGAACTCATCACAGGTCAGACACTACTCGAGAACGGCAACAGTCAATTTCTCATTCTATGATAACCCTAACCAAGAAATGACCTTTGCTAGAGCTCTTAGAAACTCATCCGATCTTCAAATCCAAAAAGGTTAGTCGCCATATCTCAACCTCGGCCTTAGCTTCAAATATCCAGGTTTGAGAAGAGAGTTTCAAACTCTTAAATCTTTGAGAAATATCAAATCTTCCCAAAATGTCAAAAGGCTGATTTTGTGCTTTTTGCTCTTATGGAGCTAGAATATTCTCTAGACCTCCAAATCAAAATTAGTTGGTGTCCATTTCTTCATAATTGCGAGGCCTTTAGAAAGTTGTCTAAGGAGCAAGGACTTTCGTAAAATCTATCTGCCAAGATTCCCTCAAATACTCAAAAAAGTGTGACAAATCAGGTCTAAAAATCAAGTGCTCAACTGACTCTCGGGAGTGCATCTGAAATCAAAAATTCAGATAGTTAGTGGCTGCACCACTATAAATTCAAAGCCTTGAGACTATCTGATCCACACTAATTTGTAGAAAATCTGTGGCCCAAGTAATCATTTCTGCCCAAACCCAAAAAAACTGTGTTTTATCTGTATTTGGCATGTGGAATGCCCTTAAAAGTTTTCCCAGACTCAGAATGCAGCAAAGTCAAAGCCATTTTCTCAGTTTTACTCCTGTCCTCAATAAAGCATTTTCCAAACTCGTGGTTAAAAAATGTCTGGCCATTCAATTTCACTCGGCTTCAAGCAGCTATAGAAACCTAATTTGTTTTAGTGACTTTGCTTCAAAAAGCTCTCGATAACTACCCTGGAATCCAGCAACCAATCTGTCAACTCCTGTAGCTCCAAGACTCCCTAAGCTTCAAATTCCCTGGATACGACTTGAGGTGACATTTTACAGAAAAACCAGCAGCATCCCTGTCCAATTATGTCAAATCGCTCGAAAAATGGTTTTTGACCTAATTTCTTGTTTGGGTACCGTAATCTCACGTAGTCAGAAGCTGGGAATCACCTGGACCTGGGGTCATCTATCCCTGGGTAACTCTTGAATCAATTTTACCATCTTGCCTTTTCAAAATGCATCTAAGAGCTTTTGTGGTAGAAAAACTTTGATTTCACCCCCTTACCCTTTTCATAATTTGGTTCTGACTAGATCAGTGCGACTAGAGCATCTATGACCTCTAAGATTGACACTAACTGGGCTGACCTTCGAGTTCAAGAGCTCACGAGGAGTGATGGTAGAAAGATGGTTCAAAAGAATCGAAAAGTAACTCTAGTCATAAAACCTAGATATTTTGCACTAAATGCATCCTCATCTTTAAGCCATTTTGGCAGCCTTTGGATTGGAATCTTCCTATCCTCTCTCTCACTCACCACCCTTGGATCATTGAACTGAATTTCAAATCCCTATAAAACCCCTCACAGTCCCCATTTGGCATCCCATGCCATCCCCTTGAAAACTGCAACCAATGGGGTGTTGCCAAAAGGCATCCCCCATGTCTCTCATCCACCTCTCCCCATCCATGCTCAATAGCACACCCCTTCATCCAACCCTTTCATCCAACTAGCACAACCTAAATCTAACCCTCCATCCAGCCAAGTCACCTATCCCTGCCCCTTAACCTAATTCAATCCCCACCCTTCACTAGGATTAAATCTTGGCCCTCCACCTCTTTTAGGATAGAAATCATCCTAGCCCTCCATCTAGCAAACCCTATCCTCAATTTTAACCCTCCATTGCATCACTTTGGGGCTATAAATAGCCCCAAATTTGTGCAGCCTAAGGTTGGTAATAAAAACCCTAATTTGCTAAGGGAGAAGAGGAAAAAGAGGAAGAAAATTACAAAGTTCCATCAACCCTAGGCAAGGTAAGCCTAAAATGAATTCAAATCCACCCCCTCATAAATATGTGTCAATTTGCATGCTGTTATGCTGTCCATTTCATGCTAGAACTCTGTTCGAACTCGGGTTACAAGGTAGAGGCTCAACAGCCTCTACTTGCTTCTATTTTTTACTAGTTATTATGTTGAATTTATTGTGATTTTTGTAGAGGGATGATTGAGCCCAAATTTGACTATGTTAGACTATACATATACATATACATGTTATGTTGTATTTAATTTCATGAATTTAGGATCTATGGAAGGCTTCGAGATGGCCCCCCAAATAGACCCAAAAAACTGGGTCTTTTGAGACCTAGTTTTGGTGAATATTTGTTGATTTTTGTTTGAATTTTCTATACATGATCTGATGCTCAAATTTTTATATGATGTTTATGTATATATCCCCTGCTATCATGCATAATTTTAGAATTTTTAAATACCCCTAAAGGGTCCAAATGTCTGGAACAAGACTACTGGATTTTGGGTCCAGGCCTAACACATGTTTTTTAAGGGAATTAAAAAATAGGTGTTGAAAAAACAGGAGTATGAAAAAGTAGGCGTTATAAAAACATAGGCTTATGATATATGATTGAAAATATCTCTCTCTTAGCTTTCTAAATTGACTGACCATGCTCAATTTAGAATTTTTTGGAGTGAGAGATGCCCTCCGGAGTACAGACTATCCAAATACAACGCCTGTTTTTTAATTTGACAGCAAAAATAAGCATCAGTTTAAAAAATAGGCATTAGAAAAGCATATGATTATTATATATGGTTGTAAAGATCTCTTTCTTCTCTGCCCAAATTGACCAACCACGCTCAATTTAGAATTTTGTAGAGAGATATATGCCCTCCGGAGTACAGACTGCTTAAATCCAACGCATGTTTTTTAATCTATTAAAAAGCAAGCATTGACAATAAAAATGGGCGTCAATTTAAAAAATAGGCATTAGACAAACATATGTTTATTATATATGGTTGGGAAGAACTCTCTCTTAGTTTTTCAAATTGATCGACCACGCTCAATTTAGAATTTTGTGAAAAAAGATATACCCTCCGGAGTACAGACCATCCAAACCCAACGCCTGATTTTTAATCCATTAAAATTCAAGCGTTGACATAAAAAGTAAGTGTTGGGATCTGGGACCCACCCCAATGAACCCTGACCTTCTCTAACGTCTAAATACAGGCAACTAACATCTTGGAATTCATCCATGTGCTTAGGCACCTCTATGGGCCCTGTCTTTAGGCGTTAGGATGAATTTCAGGCGTTAGGCCTATGAAAGTCAAATAAAACCTAATTTCAAACCAATCCATTCCATAGACATAATTTAGGAATTCCTTCATTACAAATGCCTCTTTCAGCTTTCCCAATAATCATAGTAAGGTCGACTATACGCTTGTGATTTCCAAGTGTATCGAATACTCAAACTTTACTTGGGAGACAACGCTTGAGTCGTGGCTGCTACATCAGTGGGACTAGGTCGAGTCAACCTATCCATTCACTACCTTCCAACCCGTCCTGACCTTTTACGGTCTTCACCTTAACTTAGGATCATGTTGTAGTGGTTTGCGACCCAAAGACCCTAAGACTTGGCCATGGCCCAACTAGGTTCTTAAAATCATGCACATTGGTACAACATAGTCCCGACCCCCATTTCACTGACTTGTTTACATTTTGCAGTAGAGCGGAGTACTCTATAAGTATACAAACAATCTAAAATGAATCTACCCTACATCACTCTCATAGTCAAACGTACTTAACTACCAAGATTAGCACACACAACAAACCCTAAAACTACATACAGTTTGATCCCGACAAAACCCTAGGAACACATTGAACCATACAATATCGGGTATGTAGGCAGCCTGAGACTGTCTCAGGTGCAACTGTAATGATCACACCATGGGGGTGGTCCAGACCAATAACTTTACATTTAACAAGCATGGACTTTAACATAATTTAAAACATGTATGAATAAAAAAAGCCGCCCCAAAAATGCGGGTATTTAGGGTGCCTAACACCTTCCCCAAATGCAACTAAACAACTTACCATTTATCTTAGGAATGTAGACCAGTATTAGGAGTTAAACCCCTGGACCTTCGGGTCTAGACTTCTCCTCTTCACCTGAAGAGGAGAATTGATGTCCAACTCCATTGGTTAACCCGAGTTGGTCGCGAGTCCTAGAAAAGCCTAACCCTCTTATAAAAGGGTTAACAACCTTTCACACACCAGCATCACACGCCGAAGAGTGGGCCTGAAAACCATAGATAGGCAGGGGAATCCGAACGTTAATGTCCATAAAATTCTTAAAAATTTTGTAAAAATCACGATTGTACGAAATTTTCTACTTTGATGACGTCATCTAGCCAGAATTTTTTTCAACACAAACACTTGATGGGAAAATAGTTATAACTTTCTCTACAAAACTCGGATTCACTTACCATTTTTTTCGTTGGAAACTAGACTTCAAGAGATTTCCAAGAATATATAGTTTTATATCTTTTCGTTCTAAATTTATATTGGTGTATTTTTAAAGTTACCCAAAAATCTACCGATTCATACTATACCAGGAGACATAGACACTTTTTGGGGAAAATTGTCTCAACTTCTTCTAGGAAACTTCAATTCACTCACCGTTTATCGCATTAGAAAGTAGACTCATAAATATTTCCAAACATATATTATTTGTAGGGTTATTCTTATGGGATTAATACAGATTAATTTTGAAGTTATATCATCCGTCTGGAACAGCTTCAAAAATTGTCATGTCTTTGACCCCTTTTTTTCTTTTGCTTAGTTAATTGCCTTTTACTTTTTCGTTTGGTGTCTGGTTCGATTGTCATTTGTTGAGTAAGACTCTAGACTTCCATTTCTATCCAAAGGTATAAGTTTTACCCCCAAATTCTTTCTACATTTTTGTTGGTGTTTTTCTAAAGTTGTGTCAACATTCAGATCAGCATATGTACATTTAAGTGGTTCTATGTGTATACAGAATTTATGTGACATGTGTTAACATTCTAAGTGTGACACATGTATAATATATGTGTGTCATGGTGTAGGGTATTACACTAGCGACCGCTAACATGCCCTTGTGAGCGCTTGAGGGTGGTATGCTCATTAGCTCATATGGTTGCGCGACCACTCTGCCTGCGTAAAAATTAATTTCCAGAAAGTTAACACTTTCTAGTCTTCTTCCTACGAGTGCTCGCAAGTCGCCTTATCTTGCGAGCGCTTAATGCACCACACCGCAAGCGATCTTCTGGAACTGTGAATGATCGGGGAGCTACAAAGTGGTGTGTATTAGGTCCTCAAGGCCCTTCATTGCTCACCTGGCTCTCAACATGTAATTTGATATACATCCATGGTTTTCTAAGGTCTTCTATGGTCTTCTAAAGTCTTTGGGTCGGGTCAATTTAACATGCAAACCAACTTACCCTATTTGCATTAATGATGCATGTCTAGGATGTTACACGGTGTTAATCATGAAGAAATCCATTTCTTATAGGTTGTTTGATCACATCATGGGTTGCAAATTGGCTTGTGATATTTGGAATACCCTTGATGAGTTGTTTAATAAAAATGACGTAGCTTGATTACAACTATTGAAGAATGAGTTAGCAAATTCAACTCAAGGTGATATCATTGTTTCTCAATTTTGCTTTAAGATCAAGAGACTATGTCACGCCCCAAACCCAGACCATCATAAACCAACCTTGGGTCATGAAGTGAATTCGAACCATGACATGGATTACATAACTATCTTATCCAATCCATGTCACATATCATATTCTATTCATGGTCTCCTATCATTCATTAATAGCTTGTTTGGCAGTCACTTGTAATGTAATCATTTCATTTGAATTTCTTAAGGCATTTGTAGCGATGAGCTGATGGTTTGTAATGAACTCATTCAAATTTATACTAATTGTTAACTATAACTAGAAATAAAGTCATCTTAGGTTTTTCTATAAAATGAAATGACTAATGTTATCAAGGACAAATCTATGCAAATATGAATGAGTTCATTACAAACCATCTCATTTGGCTACAAAAACCTTGGGACACTCAAATGAAATGATTACATTACAGGTGGCTGTCAAATGCAACCTTAACATTCTTTTATCATTAGAATCCATGTTCAGATTTTTATATGAAACATAACGTAGCAGGAACACATTCAAGCATGACCATGTTCCTTATTAAACATTTATCATATACGCAACAGAATTAGTACCTTACCTTTCATTCACATATAAAATTATGGCCATTCGCATCAATTAAAAGAGAGACTTTCAAGGTCTCTTACATTCTCAATTATAACATGAAATAAAGGAGTCTACAAAATAAGATACACCACTGGTTTAATTACATTTTTATTACAAAGTTTTTCAAAATAACAAATAAGTGTATTAGATTTTTTCTGTTGTAATTTCCCTCCCTTAGATCAAGATTTCTCACCTGTGGGGGTTGTCAGATTTTGGGTGAGCTTGATGGCTCAATAGGCATACATGCCAACCATAACAATAGTAATCCAAAGCATATAGTATAGATTGCATGTGAGCAATTCAATAATCTAATAAAGAGACAATAAATGCTAACAATAACATATTACTTCATGAATGATTATAAATAAAAGTCAAAGTCATGAACCATGAAGAATAAATGTTCAATAGTTCAATAGAGATAACATTATCACAATTTCTTGTTAGTATTTTCATAATTCAATAACTCAATAACTAGTTCAATATTTCAATATATTCATATAATTTGTCATTAACTTGATTTATATATATATATATATATTATTTGTCAATGAGTTCAACATTCAATAGTTCAATGATTCAATATTTCAATAGACATAGTTCAATGATTTAACATTTTAATA
This sequence comes from Platanus orientalis, assembly GCA_025762735.1. Classification (NCBI taxonomy): domain Eukaryota; kingdom Viridiplantae; phylum Streptophyta; class Magnoliopsida; order Proteales; family Platanaceae; genus Platanus; species Platanus orientalis. The sequence goes on along the minus strand of JAOXJP010233563.1, from coordinate 2,898 downwards.
GTTCAACAAGTCAAATGAAATGATAATCTTACCATTATTGTGACCAAATGGTAGGTCCCAAAATGATGTTCAAAGGAGTTCAATGAATCAATGTATTCAAAACAATATTTAAAGATGTTCAAAGAGCTCAATACCATTATTGGTTCAATCTCCATGTTTAGACCCAATGGGAGGCCCCAAAACGATGTTCAAAGGTTTAATAATTCAAAGTTCAACAAGGTTTTCCTCCTATTTTAACCTAGGATTTGGTCATTTCCTTATTTAGACCTAAGGTTAAGTCTCTTCCTTGTTTAAACCCAACGTTAAGTCATCAAAAATAAAATCTAGCCTATTTATACCCAGAGTCAGGTCCCTTCCTTATTTAGACCCAAGGTTAAGTCCCTTCCATATTTAGACCCAAGGTTAAGTCATCAATATAGAATTCTATCAAATGTTCAATAAGTTTTAAAGACTTCAATACAATATTCCATGAAATGGATCAATAGTGTCAATAGGCCAATACAAAAACTCTCACAAATGTGGAAAAGTGGCCACAGTTCAACAATAATTCAATACGTTTTAATACAAAGAGTAGGATCTATGACCTTCAATCATTTCAAAGCGAGTTCAATCAATTATCGTAATTCTTCTTGTTAGTCATTTTCAGTTTCACCCAAAAAAGGGTATTCATCGTAATTTCAATCTTTTGAGCATTCTAGCTCGATTTTGGTTATAAATTAATCAATAATCATAAATCTCAAGCTATTAGATAATTCCATGTGTTCTTATTATCAACTAAATCATAATTTCTAACCAATAATTCAATATTCATATAGTTAAACCATAGTCCTTAAATCAATTCGTAGGAATTCTAATTTTTCTTGGTTTAATTAATCTTCTAACACATGAGATCTTCAATTGTTTCAAAGGAACCAAAATATTCATTCAATAAATCATTTTTCATAGTTCATATGTGAAATTGAAGGTCAATTCATATGTAAAGTCAATGATAATCATTTTGTTGCATTTAATTTTATTGTAGATCAATAGATTTTATGTATTTTTAAAGGATTTGTTAGCCTATATTTTGAAATCAGCTAGTCAATAAAGGACACGTGGAGATAAGTGATAGCACAACAAGCAATTACAGAACAAACCACATCGGACAAAAGATGTAACGGGAAAGGTGCTCCAAGTGGATGACAACCATTATCACACTAAGTAACTCATAACCCAGTCAGTAAGCAAGATGTCTCATGATTCAATCTGAAAAATAGTTAGACAACGAACATGGGGGAGAAACTAGGGTGAGACATAAAGTGACATCATCACTAAATTGTTTTCCCCCATCTTGTCGAGGAATAATTCCTTTGAGTCAAGGGGTCAAGTCTCCCATGGGGAATTTAAAGTGAAAATGGGAGAAGTAGGGATACATTGAACAAGTCCGAACTGTCAAGCACACAGGTTTAGACAGTAAGCTTCAACATGTTTAGATTTGTGGAAAATAGGAAGTTCTAGAGAAAAAATATAAGACACCCAAGGCCTTAAGGCCCTGAGCTTAGAATGAGTAAGGTTTGGTTGCTAAGCAAGATATTCGACAGAGCCAAACTGTGGATCTCAGAATGGCAGAAAATGAATGTCAAAATGTACCTGTTGCATATCAAGAATGACATTGATACATTGTGCGAAGGTAGGGGAAGATGACTCAGGATATCTGGCCTCGAGCCAATACTGCGCATAGCAGAATGGGACTTGAGTCTGGTAATTTAATGGAATAAGGGGAAAACTTGGAAAATAGGTATAAACCCACAACTAGAGTAGCCATAATGCCCCATTAACTTACCCAGAAAACCTCTCTCGAGTTAGGGACTAGAGTGATCTATAGAGGAGGGCAAGCATAAAGGGGCCAAGGGCCAATTGACGATTCAAGGCCAAGGCTGTAGCAATGGGGACAAACCCCAGAGTGATTCTCTTCGAGGATAAGCAAAATATGAATTTACACAACCAATAGAAGTAGAAGGAACATTCCTCCTAGAATGTTACCTGACTGTCAAGTTTGCCCATCTCTCGAGCAAGAAATGAGGTGTAAGAAAGACGGGAAGACTCCCGAGGGACAGTTAAAGGAAAATCGAGAAGAGTCACTGAAATTGGGAAAAATGGTATCACTATCAAGAGGAATGTTGAGGAGGTGATAAATGTCAACCAAGGTAACTAACATAGGACCCTCTGGGAGCAAGAAACAATTCAAGGTAGGGGACCAGAAAACCAAAAAAGTAGAGATAAGGGATTGATTGAAAGGCATATCTGATTTACAGAAAAGAATGGATCTAGTGAGACCAAGCTTCTCCCATTTCTTTTGCTTTTGGGAGAACGTGCGATCCACTTAATCGGCGTAAGAAGGAAACAGAGACAACAACACACAATTAATCATCATCAACAATATCTTTTATCTGTAGCAGTATCATTAGATTAGGTGTAGTAGTAGCTCAATCCTATAGTGATTCGAACCCTGCATCAAGTGATTCGACTGTACTGTAAAACAAGATTCAACAAAATTCTTTTGAGAAAAGGGCATCAATTAACTTGCTTTGTTCGCAAAACCAGATTCAATGAAGTTCCTCCAAGAGAAGGACATCGGCTAATCTGTCTTGTTCGCCAAACCAGATTCAACGAAGTTCTTACAGGAGAAGGGTATCAACTAATTTGTCCTGTTCAAAGAATTTGATTCAATGAAGTTTTACCTCAACATTAGAGGAGAGACAACGACTAATCTATTTGTTCAAAGGTATCTCTGAAATTGACATTGTATTCTGTATTTTTAATTTAGTAAATTTCCTTTCTATTGTCAATTTGGGTGACATTGTTTGTTGTAAAAGTCCTCGGTCTAGAGGCATTACCGAACCCTGTCTCTTATACACA
>JAOXJP010233562.1:0-10298 GCA_025762735.1 Platanus orientalis | reverse complement strand
CTAGAAGCAAAGCCTATAGGGTATACAACAAAAGATCTTCTAGCATGGAAGAGTCTATAAATGTCATCATAAATGACCAACTAAAGACTCAAGCAAACAAGGAAGAAGAGGGATTAGCAAACCCTCAAAAGGAACCCAAGTCCTTAGAAAATGTTACCTCTCATGACTCCAGGAGTGAGTCTGAGAAAACAAATAATGAGGAAATAAGCCATCCCAAGGAAAAGAGAATAACCAAGGGACACTCATCTAAAGACATCATTGGAGATCATAAAAAGGGTGTTAAAATAAGAAGACAACATGAGAATATCATTAGTCACATTTGTTTTACATCCAAGATTGAGCCTACAAAAGTAAAAGAAGCTCTCAATGATCCAGATTGGATCATAACTATGCAAGAAGAGCTAAATCAATTAAGAGAAATGATGTGTGGTACCTTGTTGAAAAACCTGAAGACAGAAACATCATTGGTACCAAATGGATCTTCAAAAACAAGATGTATGAGCATGGAGCTGTCATAAGAAACAAAGCACGGTTAGTTGCTAAAGGATATGCACAAATAGAATGGATTAACTTTGAGAAGACCTTTGCTCCAGTAGTTACGCTCGAGTCAATCCGAATCTTGTGTGTCTATTGCATGCCATTTAAAGTTTAAACTGTATCAAATGGATGTAAAAAAGTGCATTTCTAAATGGAATTCTTCAAGAAGAAGTATATGTTGAACAACCAGAGGGATTCAAAGATCCTCATATGCTAAATCATGTATATTGGATAAAGAAAGCACTATATAGGCTGAAACAAGAACCAAGAGCTTGGTATGACAGACTGACCAAGTTTTTAGTGGATCATAATTTGTCAGAGGGACTGTTGACAAAACACTCTTCATTAAGAAAAATGATGGTCACATACTCGTTACATAAATTTATGTGGATGACATCATATTTAGGTCCACATGTGAGAAATTGTCACATGGGTTTGCCTATATGATGAAATCCGAATTTGAAATGAGTATAGAGGGAGAATTGTGATTCTTCTTGGGATTACAGATCAAGCAAACATTAGATGAAATATTTCTAAACCAATCCAAGTTTGCCAAGGATCTAGTATCTAAGTTTGAACTTTTAGAGTCTAAACCCGTTGATACTTCAATCAACACTAGCAAGAAAATCACCAAGGATCTCGATGGAGTCAATGTTGATCCTACAGGATATAGGATTATCAAAGGGAGTCTACTATATTTAATAGCAAGTAGACTCGACATTGCCTTTAGTGTGGGTGTCTGTGCAAGGTATCAAGCAGCACCAAAGGAATCGCATCTGAAAGCAGCTAAGGGAGTAATTCGATATGTCCATGGGATAATCAACTTTGGCCTCTAGTATCCATTTGATACCACACCAGTGTTAGCTGGTTATTCAGATGTTGATTGGATAGGCAATGTTGATGACTGTAATAGCATAAGTAGTGGATGTTTTTATGTGGAAAATTGTCTTGTTTCGTGGCATAGTTGAAAGAAAAATTTCATATCACTATCGACAGTCGAAGTAGAAGATATTTCCGCATGGAGTAGATGCATGCAACTGCTATAAATGAAGCAAATGCTCGTAGACTATGAGTTAACTCAGTCTATGATGAATCTATTCATCGATAACTCAAGTGCAATCCAAATTTCTAGAAATTTGGTCCAACACTCTAGAACTAAACATATAAATATTCATCATCATTTCATTCGTGAATTGGTTGAAGAGAAAACAATATCTCTAGAGCATGTATGGACTGAGGAACAACTCGTAAATAGCCTCACAAAGGCCTCAAAAAGATTTGTATATCTTCGAGGCTCGATGGGAGTGTGTTCTATATAAAGACACATTCATAAAATGTCCTAAATAAGTTAGAATACATCTATTTGGGGTAAGTGGGGCTAACCGAGCAAAAACAAGGGAAATTTGGGACTTTTGCCTAGAAGATTCCATTTTGGATCGATCCAAACTGGTGATATCAGTGAAAAATGAATTGTCATTCATTATAAAAAGGGGGAAATGATTAGATCAAACTAGGATCAATTTGGCTCTCCCCCCTCCTACTTTTCGATTGATTTTCAATCTTCCAAATGCCGGAGCCATGTCTAAGCAGGATTTAGGGAAAGCTACTCTACGAGAAAAGGAGTAGGTCAAACCCCCTAAAATTTCATCCACAAATTTTAGAGCGTTGAGGAATTCCACCGCCTTCCACAACTATACAAACATCTTCTCAAAGAAGCGGATTTTCATTGAGAGGTATGTGAAGCAAATGGCCCTCCGTGACTTCACAATAAGCACAACGATTCCAAATGATGGGTGGATGCAACTCACCATAATCAAAGGCAAGGTGCAACAAGAAGGAGTACTCATCTTCTACTTCAACATTCACAACTCTGACTTCACCCACCTCTCCTTTAAGACAGAGGTCTACGGAGTTCCCATGCTGATCAGTCTGGACCGGGTTCCTATGCTATTCGGGATTACTTGCCCCATGGCTAATGTCATTTTCTTTCTCAACCAAGGGATTGACAAAGCTCACATCTCTAAGATATTTGAGAGAGAGGGAAACACTTAGTTCAAGAAGTTGTCATCCGGAGAGTGTTGCATGGTGGTCAGGGTTCTCAACATGATCCTAGGGTATAATCTACTTTAGATGACCCACAAAACCAACATGACAGATGATATGGTCTACTTAGTGGCGAGTCTGATGGAGGGCAAGGCGATAGATGTCCCTGCCATCATGTGTCAGGTGATGCTACAAGCCTCAATTGACAATGAGACGAGGAGAGGTCTACCTTATAGAGTGCTAGTCACTTAAATTCTGGAGTAGTGTGGTGTCTCATTCCTCAAGGATACCGTGACTCTTCCATAGGGCCTTCTGATTGATGATGTTACCATCAAAAGGATGGAAGGTCAGTGACGAGCTACGCCACAGGCGGCTCAAGCAACTAGAGAAGCAGGTCAACCTATCCCGACTCCTATTCATGTTCCTGCACCATCAGAGGGTCCACCACCAGCTTTAGAGACTACAACAGCTGGTACCTTCACATCTGTACCCCCAACTGCTACCACCTTAAGGACCACAGCCCTCGCTCTTGCAGTGATGCTTCCACCTACACTCTCGGCCCTGAGTCAAGATATTCATGGTGACTTCAGGCATATTCTCAGGTTTTTTGACCGCCTTGGAAATGAGGTGGAAAGCATGGATCAGAGGCTTATCCACATCGAGGGGATTATTGATCCCTCTCGATCCCCAACTCCCAGGCCCATCCTGGATATCCTTGCCAGTGATGAAGAGGATGACGACGACAACGAGGAGAGCAATGAGGATGCATAGACCTCATCTAGTCTTAATTTTTGATGAATTTTGATGTATTCCCTATTATTTTTTAACATAAACTTGTAAATCTTATGGGAATTAATGGAAATGTCATTTTTTCTATGCATTATATGACAATCTTTTTGCTATAGTATATACTCTCTCCATATTTATGTCATATCCTATGGAATGCATTTCAAGTAACCTCTTTGGTTTCCATGACAAAAAGGGGGATAAGAGTTTAAAATTATTTGAAAATTTTCACAACTCAAAGGCAATTTTGAACTAAAGATTGGGATATCATACTCAGGGGGAGTAAAAATGAATTGCCAAAGTTAGGGAAAGCAAGCAAAACATAAACATTAATGAAACTTTACATGACAATTAATACCATTAATCTAATAAATGATCAAGTAAAACAACTTAAGGCTATTTGTGCTCAACTCATAATCACTTACACTTATTGTACTTGACACTCCACTTCATGGGCATATGCATTTCATTACATTCATTTTCTTTATTGTGTGCTCTTTAAACTTTATGATTTGACTAGACTAATATTGGTTTGAGAAAGGTATACTTTTGTCAAATGCGTTTCAGGACTTAAAGCTAAAGCACATTGCAAATGAAGAGCAATCAATAGAAAGCCCAAGCACATATCAAAGGGGAGAGCCAAAGAAATTCATTGAAGATATATAGCTACAGTTGGAGTTCATGTAATCATTGTAATATTCATGGAATTTCCAAAGGCTGATTAAGACTGTAAATGTAAATGTTGTAAATTTCATGAAATATAAAATACATGTATTTGATAAACCAGGACATAAGTGAAGTTATGTTAGAGTCTAGATAAGTCTTGGTTTCAAGCTTTATGAAGAACAACCTCAAGACATCAAGAAGTACTCAAGGAAAGCAAACCAGGAGCTTATAAGAAATCCCGAACGGTTCACGCTTCATTCCGGATTCTCGAAAGGTAAAATAGGTAAAGTGGCATGGCCACGGTGAACCAAGGGTCCATAAAGGGTGCACAAAGGTCCACGGACCTTCTCGGACCAAGGAGGAGAGATCTAAAGTCACTACAGCTTTCCTAAAGGGTTTGGGATTGTTTTCTATGACTTTGGATCAATCCAGGATTGATCCAAACATCCCAATTCAATCCAAATAATTTGGATCAATCTAAATAGGATTGATCTAGGATCAAATTAGCAACTCTTGGGTTATAGGGTCTAAGTGATTTTTGCATTTGGATCGATCCAAAATAGCAAAAACACTGTATAACGATCATAACTTTAAAAATCCATTCTAAATCAATGGCCCATATTTCTTGACCTTTGGGGAATGTTCTAATCTAATGGACATGAGTCATTTTGTCCAATATAAGAGAGATTGAGCTTCAAAGAGTAAACCAATGGCCATGAACAAAAACATATGCTCTTTTTCTCACTCTTGAGAACACTATGAGAGATTTGATTCTCTAAATCCTTTGACAATCTCTCTAAATGCTTAGATAGGTAAATCTATACCCCAAAGACCATTCATTTACTCCGTCCTTGTTCTTATTAATGAAAATCATCAATTAAAAGAATCCAAGTGTTGTCTAAACCCTTGAGAACAAGTGTGAGAGCAATAGTCATATCTTGCTCAAGAAGAAGAAGCCCACTAGTGTTGGCTCAACTAACTTGAGGAGCCAACCAAGGAGCAATTGGGGAGCAATAGTCACATCTTTCTCAAGGAGGAGCTACCCCAACTTGTATGCAAGGCAACACCAACCTTCACGAGGTAATCTTTGCCTTTAACTTTTTATTTAAGCAAGTGAGACCTCTCTCGTTGGAGACACCGGGAGAATTAGCACTACCGTTGGAGACACCAATAGTGTAGACTCTTAGCTCTTCCGCCAGAGACACTAGAAGAGTAGACCATAGACCACAGTTGCTGGAGACACCTGGTGTAGCTTGCTTAACAAGTAGACTAGGCTTTTGTTTAATATTAGCCTTGATTATAATATATTTAATCATAATAAAATTTTATAACTCAGTGGTGAGCTCTTAGGAGTGGATGTAGGCCGTTGTGCTGAACCACTATTCATCTTATGTATATTATGATTGTTTGTGGTTTGCCTCTACATTTACCATTAAAAGTTTCAAGCATTGCACATATTGATATAACCTCACATGCAATACAATTGAACATATTTATATTCATGTGCACAATTCAATTGTAATCAAACACCGAGACTAATTTAATTAATTAAACAACAATTGAATTTGGGTTAATCTAAAAATAATTTTAAAAGATCTTATTCACCCCCCCTCTAGGATCAGTATTGGAATTTCAAAGACCTCGATGCATATCTAATGGTCTGATTGGATTGATTAATACCCTGATACTCAACAAATAGCTTAATTATGCTAATTAAGACCCCAATGCACATCCAATGGTCCTATTAGTTTGATTAATACCTCGATACTCATCAAACGGTCAAATTAGCTTAATTAAGACCCTATAATGCATCAAAAGGTCTAATTAGACTGATTATGACCCTATAAACACATCAAATAGTCTAAGTGGACTAATTAAGACCCTAACACACATCAAACGGTCTAATTAGGGTATGAAATTCTTGATTAATGATTCTAGCATATTTGATTCCTGATTTAATTATATTAGTTTGTGCAAACATATATCAATATCTATGCAAACAAAATCTATGCAAACAAATATCAACACTATTGATTTCAAAACCTATTAGAACATCCCATTAACCACATAAACCATATAAACACTATTGCAACAAACAACCACACTATAAAACCATAAACCTGTTGGAACATCCTAAATGTCAACCACCTATTTAAACATCCAACCATTCTATAAAAGCATGTACATTAACTATATTAACTTGTTGAAACATCCACTTATATCATCAACCACATAAATCAACCTAAAAACTTGTGTTGGTACCAATAAGTGGATGATATCATCACCTAAAACACTTATCTTGGTACCAACATCATCAACCTAAAACACTTGTATTGGAACCAACATCATCAACCTAAAACACTTGTTTTGGTATGAACATCAGCAACACATATAAACCATATAAACCACATGCATCAATTTATCACATCCATACCAAATATCATCAATAAAATTCTTAAAATTTGTTCTACTAACATCAAAACAGTTTACTGATCACTAGTATGTTTAATTACAAGTACTATCAGAAAGATATGGCAAAGAAATATGCAAAATGAAAAAAATAAAGTCATCACTGTCAATCCCTTGAAGAATCCAATCGAATTCTGAAGCCCCTCCCCTTATGCTTTCAAAACTTTAATCTCTTTCGCTTGTGCTTTTAAGATTTTCATCTCTGCAACCATATCTTTCATCCAGCTTTGAAAATCTTCCAGTTGTCTATATATTTCAAAATCTCCAAGAGCCCCATTATAAGGATAACACCACTCAACAAAAGAACAAGGTGAATCTTCCAGTTGTCTATATATTTCAGAATCTCCAAGAGCCCCATTATAAGGATAACACCACTCAACAAAAGAACAAGGTGGGTCTTCTAGTAATTTTGTCTTCACCATAATGACACTTATAAACAATCATGAGGAATAAAATAAATAAACAAATGACAATAATTGTGTATTACTATTGAATATACTTAACAGTTTTTTTGCGCAAAAATAATACAATCGATCAAGGTTCTTTTCAGTTTCAGCTGTCCATATTATGGCTCTTTTTCCATACTTGCATTTAACATTAGAATACTTTTGTAACGATCCCAAATTCTATAACCTTATTTAGGCATGAAATCAGGCCGTTACTAAATTGGGTCCATAAACCATTCACTATAAATTTTTCACTTTTACTTTTTACCTTATCCTGTAGGGTCATATGGATCTTAATCTCATATTTTAATACATTGTATGCAACATAATATGAGTAATCTATCACTAACATCATAAGGCTAACCATAATCTTAAAGATGTAGTGGACATAAGCCATAAACAAAACCATCTACAACAGAGTCTTCCATCCTGATAATTTAAACATAAAACTATAATCCTGGAGTATATAACTTTGAGTTTAATACAATTCATAGCAATGTCTAATAAAAGTAAAAACTAAAATGAACTGAAAGCAACTAATAAAAGCTATTACTATAAGCCTACTCTCTAATCTCTAGTCACTCCACATGGGGTACTTGCACTAAACTTCCCTTGTAATAAAAATAGTATGAATGGGTGAGATTCATAGATTGTAAGTAGGTACACAAAACCTACTACAAAAACTAGACGGGTAAGGCATGAATATTTTCAACATAAAAATATTGAATATATTTCCATATATAATACACATTAATTCTAACATGTAGGCATGTGCTAGTATGCATACATCATTTACTATCCATCAGAAGATCTATACATTCATTAACATAGTTCATCATGTAGGAACTATGCATGGCAATACACATGATGCTTTGTATACATGACATCATTCTAATATTTATGCATGGAAATTTGCATGATTCTACTTATATATGACATTATATATTATCTATGCATGGCGATATGAGTAAGCAATAACATTGTAAGCATCTTCTAAATATATCATGATAAGGCTACTTGTATAATCTTGACAAGCATTTTCTAATGGTTTCCATGCATGATCTACACATTCTCAATAAGAATAAACATAAGTAAACTACTTTAGGGTAAACATACACAATTCCTAAGCATTTAGTAACTATAACAAGACAATAGGCATGGTGAGGCATATGTAGATCAACTTATGCATTACAAATTCATCTTTAGCTTAGCATTTATTGTTTATATTATAGCTTTCATAAACTCTTATCACTAGCTTAGCATTGCTCAACGATCTCGATACAAAAGGTTCCTAAACCACTTTAAAATTTGTGTAAAATATATGCAATGACAATTGTACCTGTCAGCACCCAAATTTTGACATGGGTCAATAAATGGAATCAGATGGGTTCATTACAGCATGGGATAATACCAAAGTCTAGATACCCTTGAACTTTAGATAAGCAGGCATTTTCAACGGACATTCTCTGGTTACAAACACTAAGAACATTCTAAAATTCTGAAGATCTGGAATCATCATCTCACCTGCTCTAAGTTTGCTACCCTTTATAAGCCTTCCCACATTAAAGCAACAAAAAGTTGGTAAATTACCATTTTACCCCTACACCTTCAAAAGTCTCAATCAAGCCCTATTTGAACCCAACTTTGCAACATCTCTACTACAACAAAGACACTCTAAATTTTTCAATCTTCATAAGCCTTCCCACATTGAGCATCGAAAGGCTGACAAATTACCATTTTACCCCTACACCATCAGAAGTCCTAATTAAGCCTTATTGAACTCTACTTTCCAAATATCTCTGCTAACAACAAAGACACCTTGAATTTTCCAACCTTCATAAGCCTTCCCACATTGAAGCATCGAAAGGTTGGCAAATTACCATTTTACCCCTACACCCTTAGAAGTTCAAATCAAGGCCTACTTGAACTCATTTTCTCCATAACTCTCCAAAATATCCCCTACAATAAAGACATGTGAAATTTAGCAACTTTCATAAGACCTCCAACATCAAAATCCCAAAGGGCTGGTAAATGACCATTTTACCCTTGCACCTCCAAACATCTCAAACTATGGGCTATGAAACCCATTATTTCCAAGATTCTCTAGCCTTCATCAATATTCTCATATTGAGGCACAAAAGGGTAACAAAATTAGTTTTGGCCCCATACTCTTAAAATACACCATTTCTCCCCAAAATCAGACCCTTGGTAAAACCCTAAAGACCTGACACAAATCAGAAACTCAATCGGTCGGTGGCCCTACCCTGGTAAGCCCTAAATCTCCCCAAGAAAAACCCCAAGGGGCTTAATTCCCCCCAATCGTCCCATCCTTCACCCAAAATAAAGTAAATTCACAATTATCAACCATGAACACTTGGTGAACCCTTGAGAACTCTCTAGAAGTCTAAATCCCTCAAGGTCAGGCTCATTTTTTAAAGGTTTTTCAAGATCTTTGATAAATGCCCTAATAAATAAATCCTTTCACAAACCCAGCACAACTCAAAGACTTAACTTTTCATAAATTTCAGGTACAATTCTCGATCAGGTGACCTTTTAGAAATCCCCTAGAAATTCATCGGGGATCAAATTATCTACCTGTTAGGACCTATGGCATTGTACTTCCAAGACCTAAACAACCATGGTTACCATTATACCCTAATTAAATCCAAAAAAAACCTATCTCGAATCCACACAGGATTTGGTTTAGGACAATTCATGGTTTCAGACATAACTTTCAGCTCAGACATCTAATTTGTGAACAGTCAGAGCCATTGGCGCACAAATCTTGAAGAATATCTTTGGTATGAAGATTTCAAAAATAAATTTTACCCTCTTACCCCTTCTTCACTGGTGCAGGCCAGTCAGGGAACATTCAGAGTTAATTTTGACCCACTTATCCAATTTCAATTCTGATTTTGACAGCTGCGTTGCAACTAGAGTGTCCAAGAGATGCAAAAAACTTATTAACCTTGAGAAGTTGGCAGTCATAAGACCCAAAAAGTAAGCCCAGATAGTAAAGGGGAGGAATCCAAAAAAAACAATCATTGCTTATTCCAAAATGCCCTATTTTTACCCAAAATACCCTTAATGCTTCTTTTAAACCCTACACCCTCCATTTAAAATATTCTAAATGAAGGGTAAATACCCTAGGACCATCCTCCTGAGCCCTTCACCCCATCATGGACCCCACCCTTTCCTTCACTTCCTCTCCCCACCATACACAAGGCAAGAAGAGCCCATCACCCTGCCACCTCTTAACCCCATCGACACACCTCACCCTTCCCTCTTTAGAATCCTCTAGAAGGCCACACCTCACCCCACTCCCCCTCCACTCATCTCCCACCTCCACAC
>JAOXJP010233561.1:0-10298 GCA_025762735.1 Platanus orientalis | reverse complement strand
AACCAACTCTCCCAAAACCTTAAGGTGTTAGGAGATACACAAATTAATATACTTCAACACCCCCCTCAGGAGGAACACTGCTCTCCTGGGAACACACTTCGGGAGCTAGGTACGAGTCCACACAATGCGTACAACACTACATCTGGGAAAATATTTTCACCAGGATTCAAACTCATGACCAAACCTGCTCTAATACCATGCTGACAGTAAACTAACCAAAGGAGATACACAAATTAATATACTTCAACAATAAAGATGCTCAAATTAGTATGCAATAACTATTATGTATAACATAAGTCTGGTTTCTTTGGTTGTTTGACCAAGTTAAGTTTACCCTGGCTGTATAGTGTAAAGGAGACGTGTTCAGTAAACTGGAGTTCTCCTAATTCCAAGGGAAAATTGAAGGTGTTTTAGTATCTTGTCAATGACAATACCCATGCATTGAACACATCATATTCTCACCAAACCAACAGAGCAGTTACTGCGGTTGTACATCCATGTGATCTGGACTCATTACAGAACCCATGCTACAATATTTTATGTGTATGTGATATACTATGAATGTAACAGTATATCTATAGCATCAAATACAATATTTTTCCATATGATTCTTTGTTTTTCAAAGTTAGCATATGTATGGAAAGGCAAAGGAAAGAAGGCCATACCCATTCTTCACTATATACAGATGAAGGGTCCCCACAGTGGTTCTGATCAAGTTCATAGTTTGCATATTCTCCATTTTCAGTTTGTGTACTGCCCATCATATCATCAAGAATCAATGGACCACAATTTTGGCAAGGGGGATTCTTCTTGCCCTTGCAGCGACTTGCAACTTCTGATAACTGTATCTCCATAGAAACACTTGTCGAGCATCCAGGGCATACATCAATAGGGTTCTCAAAACTGGCAGTATTGAGAGGGATTGCATCCTCACAAATTTGGCTAGATACTGGAAGATCTCTTTCCTGGGAAACATTAGGAATCCCTATGCAGCATCTTCCAAAATTGTCAGGACAAGTACTCCCACACTTTGAATTCTGACGCTTCGATGAATCAGTACAGTTTGGTTCATTCAGTTTTGTATCCAGACTAGAATTACAGGTTGATTTTACTGGGGAAGTATCAGGGACCTCTGAATCGAGACTTACCATTTCCCCATTTCTAAGACAAGATTCAGTACTGGAAACCATCAGGATCTGTACATCAGAACTGGGTCTGGATAAAGATGGAAGTATGTGATCATTATCCTTTATATGCCCTGATATTTCAACGGGAGTGCTACATGGTATCATTGTAGAGGACCTTAACGACCCATCAGTTATATCTGGATGGTGATCAGAGCTGTTAAGACCACTCTCTTTTACAATTGAACTAAGGGAAGCTCTTGTACATACAGTGTCACATTTGGCTTGGAAGCCCAAATCTCCCTTCGAATGCGATGATAATTTCATTTGCTCATCACTATCCCCAAAGCTTTTAAGCTCCTGATGAAGAACCTCAGACTTGCTATTGTGCACTTTCTGATAGATGCACACCTCATTCTTCAAGTCCTTAATCCAGTCTGATGGACTTGAATTTAAATCAACATAAAGGTTAATCCCCTCTTCGGACCTGACATAGAACTGGAGCGAAGCAGGAGGTGCCTTTATAGAGGTCTCAATAGAGGAAACAAGTTGATTCTCTGTGGAACACACACCAGAGTTTATGTTTCTACATTGAATTAGTGGTGTGTCACCTGCCCCAACATCTCTAGTGGAATCCTGCAAATTCTGATCAGAATTTCTTGCCTCCATCAATTTCTGGGCCTCGTTCTGTTCAGAATTAAAACCACTCACATCACATTGAGAGACAGAACTTGGGTGGATTGTAATCTCATGGAGATCAAAAGTAGAGCACCCGAAGCCTTCTGCAGGTCCATTACTAGAAGGATCATTCAGAAGCATGTTCACAGCTGCACCTGATGCCTGTACTGACAAAATATGGGGTGGTTTCCAATGCACGGTGATGAACAAGTTAAAAATTTCAAAATAATTCAGTGCAAATAAAGAGAAATTTTCAACCATTGGCAGACTTAAAGCATTAGAAACTTAGAGACTGAGCACAAGTGAGAATTTAAACCTTATGATACATTTAGGCCTCCACGTGAGTACACAATTTGTTGTAGTTGACAGTTTGAAAATTCCTTGTCAGAACCCTTCTTCTCCTTGGAACAATAGGAAGGCCCACAGATGTTAGCATCAGAAGCTTCCACTCTTCTTTTATGCACTCCTATAGCATTGTTAAGTAATATTTCAAAAAGAGACAATGAAAGACCCTTTTTTTCCTATTCTTTTGGCAAAATTGCTAGTAATACCTACTAAGAAAATATGTGACACATACCTTTGAGGAATTTTCCTACAGCTTTCAATTGTGGTACAGTCAATGTAGGACGGAAAAGCATGGATACACTGAGCCTCCCCTCCAAGGGTGCTGAACTGACATTCTTCTGCACATTTGTCCAAAAAAATGTATCATGCGTCAGTTCAGACATGGACATGAGGTGTTCATCACATACCACAGAAACCAGTGGCATGACTCATTTTCTTACATGTGAATCCGACTGATAATTAAAAAAAAATCTGGACTTGGTGATTTCTCCACAGAATTCTTTGAAAATAAAAGAAACGCTAAGGTGGTCCCTAGATCCGTGGTGAAGCCCAGCTGTTCACCATCTGATCTAGTATTATTGACATACAGATCATTTCAAATTCAGGAATAGCTGGGGTCCACCATGTTCCTACAACCAGCTTAGCATTTTCAAAAAAAAAAAAAAATTGAAGAAAAATATGAAATTGAAGAAGGTTTAAAAGAAACACGAAAGGTCCAAACATTTTTCCTTTTTAGGTAGGACCGAACCTGTTAGATAAGATAGCAATATCTATAATCCACATCAAGTAAAAATAATGTTATGAAGTAGTTTTGATTTGTTTGGATACATAATTAGATATATACTAAAATCTATAATATAAACTAAAACAATGCGCTTATCTATATCATATATAGACAGATGCAAAAAATAAATGTATGTGTAGATCTTCAACAAGTGCCTAAAAAAAATATGTCCATAACCTTACAAGTAAGACTATAGCTATGATATTCTTAGATGGCTGACATATTGATGCAGGTGCATCTTGTAGAGGCCATCATAAACATCAATTGAAAAATGATACACATGACGTTGATGTGTACGGACCTCATCATAAGAGGCCTAGTTGAATTAGATCAATTGGATTGTGATTTTACAGATCGAGTGGTGGATCATCGGTACATTATGGTCACTTGATCATGGGAATGGAGTTCATGTGCAGCCAACATGAGTCCCACCCACTAATTATATTAATCCAACTTTACTGTGACATTGGGTTGTTATAGGGTTAGTAGCACTAGGATAGTAATAGTAAGTTGAGTCTTAACAGAAACTTTTCTTTAGACAGAAATAAGTTTTATTTTAGTTGGTAAGTGATCTGTAATCCTAATATAATGAGTTCTTTAGTAGATATTAGGTTAATCATTAATGATTAAGATTGGTTTATGAGAACGAGTTTGAATCATAGATATATATAAGTCTGATTGACTTAAAAAATTGGGAATTTTAATTTATAGTGAACCACAACTTACTATTTTTAGTACATTACAGATAATTTATGTACTATTGAAGTATTAATAGTAAATATAGGTTTACCATTTTAATTAGTTTCCAAAAATGAGTGTATAATTAGGATTGAGTTTTCATAACTACGGTGGCTTGGGAATGACTCATGGGAGTCTTACTTGTAATAGGAAAGAAATCAAATTAGAATTACTTCATTTATGGAGCTAGGAGTAGTAATTTTTTTTTGCTAGAAGTCCATAACTAAGTCATAAGGAATGTCCATATGGTGTTGTATTTCAGAGATTAAGGTTAATGAATTTAGAAGAATTCCTTGGGGAATTTTCTGCTGTGCTTAAATTGCTCTTACTTGATCGATTGTAGCTGCTGCAACTTTTTTGTGCTTGATGATTTAATCTGCTGCTTCGTTAATCTTTTTAATTCCACTCATATCAGTTGAGTGTTAACTACTGTTTATCCACTGCAAACTTGAGTAGGTACCTTCTGTTTTATACTGATTTCCGGTATTAGAGCAAAATCAATTCACTTTCTTGAGATTTGAAGTAGGTGACTTATGACATGGGGCCTAAAACTCAATCTGAAGAAATTGCAAAGCTTTAAATCAATCTTGAACATTAGGAAACCACATTTGATACACAAAGGACCAGGTCAAAAGCATCTTGAGAGTTTGATGAGCTACCATGGAGTCACGGTGTTTATCCACCAACTTGTGCAAGAAGATTATATGTCTGAGTTGCATACACGCTTTTCAAACCTTCGTAGGGGAGCTTTGAGAATAAGAAGGATGATGACAAGGCAAGGGCATTGTCTCTTCCTCGGCTATGGCAACAAACATTTTCATTACCTTGTACATCCTCCTTATACACCTAGAGTGCCTGCACCAGTTGACTTATATGCTTGCACTACGAATTTGGAAAAATATTTGGGAATCAAGGTCAAGATTCTAGAGTTTCCGGGAACTTTAATCCAAAAACTTATTTGGAGAGACTTTCCACTTGGAAAATATCTTTAATTGTAAGAAAATCTCAAAATATTCAAAGGTAGATCTAGTTGCCACCAAGTTTATAGGCTATGCATAAAACTCGTGGACTGTGTATCTTGAGGAGCGAGGAAGGCAGGACTTCAGCCCCCTAACAACATAGATAAATTTCTTGGAAGATGCACGTTCTATATTTGTGGCTCTTAATTACTCAAGGGATCTTTACAATAAGCTCCAAGATCTATAATAGGATAGTAAAAGTGTATATGAGTAGACCAAGGAATTCCACTGACTATGAGCTCAATGTATGTTAGAGAGTGAAGTTTCTTTCGTGAAACCCAAATTTAGATCTCTGATAAACTCATGATCATCATATGGAACTCTTGGATTTAGAACAAAAAAGATGAAGGAAAATATCTCAATCACTTTAACAGAACACAAGATCAATGGTCCGATTTGGTCTGCACAAGATTTGCACCTACTCCAAGGCTCTCTCCTCCTTTCTTGTAAGGAATATTGAGAAAGAATCTTTGATGCATCACAACAGCCAAGATACCAAAACTGATGTAGGCTAATCGCCAAGGGTCTCAAATAAAACCCAAGAGATGTCGCGGAAACAAGAATAAGGTTAAGAACCAAGAATTGAATTTTAAACACACTTGAGTAACCAAAATTTAAAGAAAATGCAAGAACAGAAGAAGAAACTCAATTAGATGGGTTTACAAGAATTGAAACAACAAAAAATGAGAAAAGAGAATAAAGAAACCTAGAAGGGCAATTCTGGAATTTCCGGGCAGAACTCCAAAATTACTGACATAACCTTGTTTGTGCCTCAGACAATTACAAAATTTTAAAGGTAAATTCCGATGTACCTAAGGGTTCCATTCTCCAAATTTCATGTTATTCAGATAAGATTTAGTATGTCAAATCAAGAAATTTCAGAAACTTGAAGATCCTTTAATGGAGGATTTACAGACCCAACAGGGAATCTTCTCTTGTAAAACAGCAAAGAAGAGAGGAAATTAGGGGGTTTATTAGGGGATCAAAACCCTAAAAGAAAAGAATGGTGAGGGGTTATATAAAATTTCTGAAGAATGAGGAAAAATAGGTTTAATATAGCTTCAAATAGTCAGTGATTCAATAAATAACCTAAAAGGGATTTCTCAGATTCAATTTAATGATTAGAATGACTAATAAATCTGAGAAAACATTGTAGACATACCTCAAGAAGGATCTTGTGATCTGGTCTTAGAATCAATCAGGTAATATTCAGCCAATATCACTTTGTTGCAGCTCTTTAAATCTCAGTTCCAGCACTTTTTATGTTTAGAAGTAGAGGAAGATAGTAGAAGAAAAGAAAGAAGAAGAAGAAAAGAACGGGGAAAGAAGGGATGTCATGTAGGAGGGGAAGAAAGAGAGAGAGGGAAAGAAAATAGGAAAGAAGAAAAGAAAGGGGAGCCTTGTGGCTCCAACCCACGAAGAGAGAGAAGGATATGGAGGGCCCATGGCCAACACACCAAATTCAATCTTTAATTCATAAACTTCACTAATAATCGTTGGGGTGCCTTATTTATAGGCTAACAAGGTACAACCAATCAAAAATAAAACTTTCTAAAATAAGAAACTTCTAAAACCTCACCTAACTTAAGGACTAAGTATTTCTAAAAACTTTGGACTCTTCTAACACTAAAATTTGCTAAAGCAAACTACTAAAAACAAGGGGAAACATAGGCTGTCGACCAGCCCATTAATTCCCATAATTGACCTTGGCTTTTAGCCTTATTACAACCATACCCTTGCAATAAAAAAAGCCCAATCTACCCTTGGCCAAAAGGCCTTATTACAAAATTATCCCACACCCCTTCAACACTTAAAATAACCCACATAAACATACAATTTAAATCTAGCCATCTTATGTGGAGCAGTGGAGGCACATAGAAAAGTCTCTTAATGCCGTCCGCATCAATCTTGGGGGTGTGGGACAGCGTGGGAATCTTATCTTTGGGCTGTGGGACCCATTTTCATAATTGCAATCCAACTCCTTTCGTGAAATTAATAACATTTTAATAATTTAAACTTGGTACACCACTAGTTGTAGTCATGTCTAGTAACATAATACAACTGAATCCCAAAGAAAAGATAATAACAATGAAGCCTTTCCCTAGAGATATATCACAAAAATGTCCTTCCACTATACAATATTCGTTAATGACCTACAGGAAAATATTACCATTGTCTAGCCTTATTGGTCATTAGTAAATGATCTCCATGAATACAATGAATCAATTGGACATCATTAAAAAATTCTCTATAAAGCTTTACAAAATAAACATAATTATCATATAAAGATATCTTTGAATAAATACCATCAGATCTGGAATTTCATGTCTAATATGACCATGTCAATCACAAATGAAATATAATCTCCCATTGAAGCGTAGTGGATTCCTTGTTGGGAAATTGTGCCCTCTCAAGTATTAAATAAGTTATCTAAACTTACAATGATAAAGTCATTGATTGGCATACCTAGTAGGCAGCTAGAAACAACCAAGAGGATGACTTAAACATATACAAAACCCTCGATTCTGCAGACTAGTCTATAGATATGAAGAACACTTGTCATGACAGTAAAGTTTTACCAAATGCATTAACTGATCCAATTTAATGCATTTAGATAATGTACTTACATGTAGGCTCAAAGCCTCACTGAAGTGATTGAGATTATATCACCACATCATACGGGGACCCTACATGCAGCAATCCTACAAGTAAGGTGCCCAGCCTCACCCACATCTATAAATGTTTCATCTCTACAAGAAATGAATTATTAAATCTCCCCTAAAATCCCAATGCATCTAATATCCTATCATGTTACTTGGGGACCACTTATCTCATCTCATGAGATCAATTATATACCCATTGAAAGAGAAAAATGCATGCGATAATGGATTAAAAGGTTATATATCGAATAAACAAATAACAAATGTAACAATATTTTATGTGGATGGATTTTTCAGGACACATAATTGTAAGATGAGAAGCTTTGGTTCAAAAATACTAATAGTATCCTTCACCCTAAAATCAAAGGCGAAGAAATATTTCCCTATTTCTAAAGTTGATCAAACTTACAACTACGCAAGGTGATCAAAAGAAAATCTCTAATAGCTTAGGTCGACGGACCAAAAGTGGAAAATTGTGGAAGCCATGAAGACACTTCAAGCTTTGGCACAATATGTCCTACACAAACCACTCTAACAAAGTGAGAAAGCCCTAAAGGTCCACTCTTTGCAAAGGTAAACCAACCCACGACAACTAAAGAATCCCCCTCAACCAACAACCTTTCAATATTAAGACTGCAAGCCAACCCAGAGAACACCATAAAACAGAACCAACAATTTAGCCCAGTAGAAACGCCAACCCCATCGAACACCCTAAATACCCCCATCAATGCCTGACAGCCCACATTCCCCCATTGAAATTGAGCTTTGATCGAGTTCTCAACCCAGGGAGTCAAGGCCTAGATATCGTCAAATAGGAAGCAGAAGATATAACAACCAGTCACTGGAGATACCCCAGAAAAGGGTTTTTTTTAAGAATATATTATTATTCATAAATAAATATTTAAAAAAAAAAGAGGATAATTCGATGCAAATGTATTGTACAAATGTAAAGTTGTTTTGTTGACTTATGTTAACAGTATTATAGTGCTTACACCTGCATATTAATGTAAATTAACAAATATTTTCACATGTATGATTTTTTTTTTTTTTTATTTGCACCATTTGGTATCTTTTCAGCCTCTCCAGAAATGGGGGTAAGGCTGCGTACATCTTGCCCTCCCTAGACCCCGCGTTAGTGGGAGCCTCGTGCACTGGGCTGCCCTTTTTTATCTTTTCAGTTCTACATATGACTTCAAGATCTTCACAAAAAGACACGAGCTATATCAATCATGTAAATATTAGGTACTATTATTGCACCCTACTCAGTGATGATAAAAAAATAAATAAATAAATATGTGAAATGTATAATTTTTGTGAGAGACAACTGTAAGGTGCGCATAGGTTGAAGCAATAATTTGCACACAAGGGGGGTGATGTGAAGGGTTACCCCTAAGTACCTAAGGATGTAACGCAATTGATATAGAGGCACTTAAAAGACAATGCTAAAGTAAAGCAAGTTGAGGCTAAGATGAAGATAATGCCACCAAAGAGGCTTAGGCTAAGGGATGAGAACCCTGAAAATGAAGAAAGAGTGATGAGGACATGGAAGCAAGGGGGGGGGGGCACACTTGGCCTTGGTGGGGTCCACACATGGAGCGATTTATGGAAGATGCAATCTTATGTGGGTTTTACAGGGGGGTAAAATTTATTTTATGTGTCCATGTAACAAGGGCAATAGTGCCAAGATGTTGGTTGGTTTTTTTAGAATAATCTCGTTTTTTGTGTTTAGCCCACTTTTTTAAAGGGCAAAACTTGCTATTTTGGCTTTATTTTGGTGTTATTAGATAAGTTATTCAGTTATCTTTCTAACGATACCAAGATTGCGCAAATCCAATGTGATTTGGGCAAGCTATGACCAAATTACTAAGGGGGTGCCACTAAAAGCGGAAATAGTATTATTTTATAAAATCTTAAGTTTTAGTTGTTTTAATTTTTAGGAAAGTGAGTTTTTAGAAAGTTTTATGTTTTAAGAAAACTTGATTGGCAAGTTTAGGATTTTTAGTGATTTAAGACCTTGGTTGGTGATTTACAAGTGACATGAGGTTGGTGATTTCCTGATAAAGTATCTATCTCTTTCTCTCTGTTTGCCTAAACAAGGCTTAGATTGGTGATTTTCTAAGTTGAGGTTAGTGATTTCTTCAAGGTAATCTTCTTTCTTTCTTCTTGAACCTTCATTAACAAAGCTTCAATTGTTTTTGAAATTCTTTAATTTTACCTATCAAAACTTATTGGAATTTCATGAAGTTTTAATTGTAGAGGGGTCTTTTGGAACTACCCTAAAAATTTCGGAACTTTTTGACATGTTAGAGGGGTATTTTGATAATTTGTGGATTTTTAGTTCAAAATTACAGAAATACCCTTATGTGCACTTTTCTCTTATTTCTTTGTCCCCTTCTGTTCTAATTTCTTCTAATCCCTTTTCTATCATTCTTTTTTTTATTTTTATTTTTTGTCTTTCTCTTATTTCATGGTTACTTGTAATTAAAATTCCAATTCTTGATTCTATTTGCTTCCACACTTTAATTTTTATAATTATTTGAGGCCTTGGGGATTATCCTACATCAATTTTGGTATCTTTCCCTTTTGTTCTACATCACATACACATTTGCTTGCCTAGTCAACCTTAAATAGACTTCTGTTAATCTTAATTCACCTTTGGGGTTTAACTTAATAAAAATTAAAGAAAATCTTATCCTACTTAGAATAAAATAAATGTCCTCAAACTAACTGACTGGAATAAAGGGCAGAGTACAATAAAATCTCTTATTAACATCTGTAACTAAATAAAAAATTTAAGCTCAAAATATGGAAAAAGCCCTTCTGTGAGGGATTTTTTAATTTTTAATTGAGAATCTCATATTCTAATGAATATAAGAAGAACACAGACCAGCTGCAGGACCTAATTGACTTTTCTGAAGATGATGAAAGCATCAGCTGGATCCACTAATGC
>JAOXJP010233560.1:0-10298 GCA_025762735.1 Platanus orientalis | reverse complement strand
TTATATATATATATATATATATATATATATATATATATATATATATATATATATATATGTATCTTCTTATTCACTTCCTAATCGCTTCTTGTTCTCTTCCACAATCGCTTCTTAACCAATTCTTGCTTCTCGATTCCCAATGATTTAGTAAGCCTCGCTTTCCGCTTTCGCTTCTCGCTCTGGTAACTATGCCTCATACACACACCATTCATGGGCTCATTATTATCATAGACCCAACTCAACTACTTGTGAGCCCGACTAATCATCTAGCTTGGGAGTAGATTTAGGTGTCCTACAAACATTAATATGGACCGTCAAAAAGAAATATTGCAGCACTCAGGAAACTCAGTGATAATGCACACATGTAAAATGCAAAGTGTGCCTCAAGCACCCTTACTTGCGACCGCATGCACACTCGGTGTAAAGCACCTCGCTAGAGCAACGCATAGGAACACTTAAAAGAACACAAGGTATGGACAAGTAATCACTAATAAGCTCTCATGTGGGACTACAACATTTCAGAGATGCAGGGTTTTACTCTTCAAAATAGTAAAAGCAATTTAAGAGGTCAAGGGTTCAAAACCCTTTCACTACAAACCTTTCATATAAGTGAATAAATAACCAATTTAAAGCAGATAACTTCACTTAAAATTTATTTTAATTTGAAACATAACAACATATAATTTATTTAACAAGATTTCCTATGTAGAATATGCATAACGGCATTAAAATATAGCTTCAATTAGATAAAATAAATAATAAAATAAATAAATTTGCAGAAACATGTAAACCCGTATGTTTAGACCAACACTGATAGGTTTGGAACAAATGGATCAATAGGGGAAGGAAAAAAAAATTATTAAATCTTGATCAAGCTGACTGGTGCCATTGACATGCTTCACCGCTCTAACCAGCAGTCCGGCCCAAATTGACTGATATATTTATAAGACATCTATACCTCACACCAAATCACAACCCACGTGTGTGTGTGTGTGTGTATGTGTGTGTGTGTACTGCACATCTCATTGACTCGCTGAAAATTTCCCATGCCTATCATTCTTCCTCAATACATAATCCTTCTGCTGATGTTGACTAGGTTTAGGATGAAAATGGATTTCTGAGATATATACTCATTAATAATAATAACTTCAGAAAGCTGATGCTTATATTGGTAAATAACAATTCATTCATTTAATTTGTGCTTTCAGTTTTCTATTAAATAGACATATGCACACCAAAGGACCATAAAAAGGTTTGATACAGAAAGCTCACCCTTTCGAAGATAGTTTTGCCATACTCATCAAGACGAATGAGATTGAGATAATTGTAAGAAATTGGAGGTGCATATCGTGCAACCATCCTGGCAGAAATGTCAAAAAGATAATCATCAACTTCTATTTACATAGAATACATGTAAGATGAAGTTCATCATGTATTCACAGAGATATAGAAAAAACTTACGAGCAAATCATAAGCAAGCTTACTGAGCTTGTTTGTCTTGGCGTTAACGAGTAAAACATCAGCATTCCAATTTTGAACAAGGAATAATATGTACATACACACATATACATCAGCGGAACGAAAGCAACAATCTGCGAAAATAGATGAACTAATCATATAATTATAAGCAGAATAGTTCGAATTAAAGCAGATAGTCAGTCACTCAGATTAACTGTTTTTTTTTTTTAACTGTCAATATCATGAACAAGAAAAGACAATGACACAGTGGGTACAACTGTCACATGAAACTTATCACAATAATTTTTTTTTTTTATCATTACAATAGTAATATTTACAAACAACGAATGTGTGGCACTGGCAGCCAGAAGCTTATGATCATTTTCTGAATCTAAACTTTCAGTTAAACCTAGTATGATCTCAAACATGTAGGTGACCCTTTTTACTTTGCCTTGTAGCCAAATCTATAAGAGTGGGCACAACCCTCATATAACTACTTTTGACTCATTGAAAAGTTTAAACATTCTAACACTTCAAATAAATGGATGGATTTTTCAAAGCATGGTCCAAGATAACCTTGACTTTTTTATATATTCCTTGATATTTTCAAATTCCAGGTAGCAAGACATGAAATCCATGGGGAATTCAAAAATTCCCAAGTATTATGAACATATAGAAGATTTGTAGAGTACTTGTGTGCAAGACAGTAGGGTTTGTTATTCATCAAAAAAGAAAGGTAGGGTTTGTAGGAAGAAGAAGAATAATAATAAAAGGGAAAGAATTAGGGGAATCGTATGGAGGGAGATTTGAGTCTTTCTCCTACGTATTGTGTATTATTAAGTAATACTTGAATAATTACAATGGGTATTTATACCACTCATGTGCAATATACCTAAATACCCTTACATTTTGTACCCCAAATACAGCCCATATACACCAACACTCCCCCTTAAGCTGGTATGCAAATGTTATGTATACCAAGCTTGCTAATAATCCTATTAAACTAGGATTACATATCCTTTTGTAACCACATCAACTATCTGATCTTCAGTCTTCACAAAGGGAATATAGATTTGTTTGGTTTGCAACTTCTCCTTGATGACGTGTGGATCTACCTTAATTTGTTTTGTTCTGTCATACTGATAGGATTGTGAGCAATACTAATTGCGACTTTACTATCACAATATAATCTTATAGGTTCATGAGAGTTGAATCTCAATTCTCTCAAAAAGTCACATATCCACAACATCTCACAAATCCCATGTGCCATGGCTCGAAATTCTGCCTCTTCAATTAACCGGACTACAATTGACCACGTCTTGCTGTGCCAAAAAAAAAAGGTTACCTCTTACAAAAAGAACATTAGCCAAATGTGGATCTCCTATCAATCACAGATCTTTCCCAATCTGCATCAGTGAAGCTCTCTACTCGAAGATCATGTATTCTACAATATAGAAGTCTTTGACCTGGACTCTTCTTCAAATAATGGACAATGTGAAATGCTGCCTCAAGATGCTTGGTTATGGGACTATGCATAAATTGACTAACCACCCCAATTGCATAAGAGATATCTGGCCAATCTCTTATAGCGCCCAATATCAACAAGTCTACGACCTTAATCTACATGTAAGCGGTGGTTAGACTCAATGGGAGTATCACAGAGTCTACACCTCAACATTCCTAAGTCTTAAAGGATATCTAAGACATACTTACGTTGAGATAGGAAGAGACCATCCTTGGATCTCGCAACTTCACTCCCAAAAAGTGGGTCCCAAGTCCTTGATTTCAAACTCCTTGCTAAGAAAGCCTTTTAAGTGATTGATCTCACAATAATCATCTCTCATAACTACAATATCATCAACATAGACAATAAGTGTTGTAACCTTCCTTCCCTAATGCTTCACAAAGAGAGTATGATTTGTTTGGCACTGCTTGTATCCATTCTTGACCATAGCACCTCGAAACCTCTTAAACTATGCTTAGGGATATTGTTTGAAGGCATAAAGCGCCTTTTTTAAGCGGCACACCTTCCCTTTTCCTATAGATAGTCGGAAGTCAGGAGACAATCTCATATAGACTTCTTGTTCAAGGTCTTCATGAAGGAATCTTCTCTTATTATACATAGATGGTTTTTGTAGTTTTTTGAGCCTTAAGTAATCATGCCTCTTTTGAAATTTCTTGATATTCCACTAAAAACTTTCAATTTTCCAAACCCTAATTGGTGATATTTTTCCACCATTCTAATACTTTTAGCGACATATTCCCCGATATTTCCCCATTATGCTGGAGCAATATTTGCATCAATACCAAAATTGTTAACCTTTCTTCCAAGTAGCTAATTCATGGCCTTCTATTTGCAAGTTCAACTAGTCATCTATCTTTCATTCATAAGCAATGGTAGTGTCAGAGGTTCTTGGTCATGAAGCATGTAACCATCAATTTCAATCATGATCCACGATGCTTTTATCCTATCTGTTCATAATGTATGGATTGGTTTTAATAGCATAGTGCATGACACATCTATGAAAGAAACTGTAGTATAGCTTTAGAAGTCTACAAAATTCCTTTGAATTTATGGTCTCTTTAGCACCAGGATTGCTTGAGTTTTCCAGATAGAGGACCCATTCTCTAACCAATACTCATTTAGTGGTAGATAAGACTATAGACCAATTTTGTCATGGACTCATGAGCTTTAAATTGAGCACTATATATGAGATGGAAGGCAAAGGTCAAGGGAACGTCCTAGAGGGTGCCAATGAAAGCTTAAATTAAACTGTATTGAGCAAAGACTAAGACATGAACCAAGAGTATCTCAAAAACAAGTTTGGCTTTATGCCAAGAAGATTTATCATCAACACTTTTTGTCAGGCGATTGACTAAAAATTTTAGAGAAAAGAGAAGATCTGTAAACAGTCTTGATTGACATAGAGAAAGCACATGATACAGTCTTTAGGGATATAATCTGGTGGGCAATGGGAGAGAAAGGAGTCTTACGCAAGTATATTGACATGCTAAAGCACATGAATTTAAGACCAGCAACAAGTGTGAGAAAAAATGGCAAAGAGACAAATGAGTTTCCAATCACAACATGCTTATACTAGGGATCAACATTGAACCCATCTCTTTTCTTGCATTGATAATGGTTGAGCAGACTAGCCATATGTAGCAGTTCTCATGATAACATGATTTAATTAATGAGACTAGAGCAAGGGTAAATGCCGACTTAAAACTTGAAGAAAAAATAATCAAAAGGTTCTAAGATAAGTTGGACTAAGAATATACTAAGCAATTTTAGGGAAAAAAAAATATGAATAGAAACAAGAGAATAATTAAGATTGATGATGGCCAAGTGATGCAATACACAAGACAAATATACTTCTTCCAATTCATCTTCTACTGGTTTCTTTTCAATAAGGCCCATAAACTTGCATGGACATTGGGATTTATGATGTCCACAGCCCTTATAATTGTAACACTAATCTCCTTTTGGTTTTGATGCGGACCCCTTTGAACCTCTAGATCTAGATGGAGAAAATTAACGTGATGTCCTAGGCGAAAAAGATATCCCAGTTTGTTGAAACCTGCTAGTATGTCTGCTCAAAGAGGCACTGGCATCCGCATGATTCTTCCTG
Source organism: Platanus orientalis (assembly GCA_025762735.1). NCBI lineage: Eukaryota > Viridiplantae > Streptophyta > Magnoliopsida > Proteales > Platanaceae > Platanus > Platanus orientalis. Next base: position 5,208 of record JAOXJP010233560.1, on the reverse strand, counting down.
TGGATCCAGAGATTATCCTCAACATAATGGGCTGCCTGAATAGCCTTGTCAACGAAGAAATAATATTAGTACCAAAGACCCTGTGAAATCTGCGGATGGAGACCCTGTTTATACATGGACACGAGGATCTCATCAGTCCATCTGAAGCCTAATCTGGTGGCGAAGTGGTGGAACGGCCTGATGTACTTGCTAAAACTCAAACTACCTTTCTTGAGTTATGACATTGATAGTTGAATATGGGCTCTCTACTTATAATCTCTGGGAGCAAACCGTTTCTTCATGGTCACTTTCATCTCACCCCAAGTTATAACGTTACCATTACCAAACTTGGACTGACCTTTCTTGTAAGCGCTCCACCAAATCCGAGTTGTCCCAGTCAGCTTAGACTCTGTAAATTGTAGCTTACGCATTTCAAAAACCTCATACATCCTAAAGAAAGACTTCACTTTGTGCTTCCAGTCAAGGAAAGCATCCACACCCTGTTCACCATCGAACTCAAGCACATCTACTCTGATGTATCTATCAACCTTAGTCTATTTGAGGGTATGTGTAGTCATCTCTCTGCGTTCTAGCTCCTGTCTGGGAGGTGTCATCTCACACTGCACGGTAAATGAGATAGTCTGAAGGAGAGTCTCAACCTGTTGACTTGAACTGGTGTAGAATTAGATGATCTTACTAATTGCGTTTGCTCTTTTCCAACTGATCTAATGGCCTCCATGAGATGCTCAAATTGTAAATCCATCTTGGCTTTAAGACCTATAACTTTAGCAGTCAACTGTGTTAATTCTCGCTTGGTGGATTGAATCTCGGTTATATGTCCATCCACAATGGCAGACAGTGAAGCCACAATGTGAACCATGTTGACTTTGGGTACCTCAACCAATAGGGCTTACTTAAAGAATTTAAGGTTCTAGAAAACCCTTTCAAAAGACACCAGAGATTTTAGGGTAACCCTAAAATAATGGAAAGGAGTTTTATTGCGTTCTTCAACCTTTTAAGGTATGCCCTAACTTATTTAGAAACCTAAAAATAGGTCCTAAATTAATTTAGGCACTTTGAAAGAACCCTAAAATTTAATAGATGAAGAATGGTCAACACTTATCAACAAGGGAAGAGAAAACCAATGTAGGCTTTAATCAAAGGATCCCAACTAAGAAAATTAATTAGAAAACTTGGCTCTAATACCAATTTGATGTAGGATGTCAAGGAAAACAGTATTCCTACACTAATAAATCAAGATCAAAGCCTAAAGATCAATTCTTAAGCAATAAAGATAAGTTCTTAAGCTTTAAAAAAGCTAGAAAATTAAAGAAGGGATCCAACAAACTTAAATCTTTTAAGAGAGTGGTCAAATATTAAGCAATTAACACAATAAAGATTAAGGGAATGAAAAGAAATAAGATTCAAAAGAGAAATCAAAGAAATTGGGAAAAAGAAGCAAAATCCTCAAATTTGGGTTTTCAATTTTGGAACCCTAATTTGGTGGGGACACAATGGGACAAGCTGCCGCCCACCTTGTTTTTTATGTATTTTATAATTTTCAAAAAATTTTAAAAGAAAGGTGGTGCATATGGGTGTACGGTTAGAAAGAGATGAGTTTAGGGTTTAAGAAAATAAGGGATTTGAAGATAAAAATTGGGGAGTTTTATATAGGGAGGTTTATGAGGTTATAGGAATGTTAGGTTTAAAAGGAATTGAGTTTTTATGGAGTGAAGAGAAAGTATTTAGAAAAAGTGTAGGTACTGGAAAATTTTCTGTAGCACAGAATATTGTATAAAAGAAAGGGGAAATAAAGAAAAAGATGAGAAAATCTATGGATGATGTGAAAGAGCAAATAATGATGTAAAAGATGGAAGAAGATGGAGATTAAAAGAAAGAACAAATACTTTTCTGCAAAAATCTTAAAGAGAAAAGAAGATGAAGAATAGGGATGATAGAATAAAGAAGGGAAACGAAGAAGAATGATTAAGAAGTAGAATGAGAACTCACGGTTTAATAGGGATGATAGAATAAAGAAGGGAAAAGAAGAAGAAAGATTAAGAAGTATAATGAGAACTCACCAAACTGTGAGAGATGAGAGATACCCAAGCTCCACAGGCTGCCAATCAATCTTTTTTCATTCAATTTCTCTAACTGATTGTACAAGGCTGTGTAGAGACCTACTTAAAAATATACATATAATAATAATAATAATAATAAAACAAAGGTAGACCAAAATACCCCCTCATACATGGGCTGTATGGCCAGCAGTCTATACCCTTTCTAAAACTTTTAAAACATTCAAAAAACTAGCAAAACTCTTCTAATTTCTTAACTCCCTACTCATGGTTCATATAGCCTTATTACATCAAAACTACTCAAATAACCCCCCAAAACTTTATTAAAATAGAAAATTTAAAGATCAAAAACGGAAATAGCAACTAGGCTTTTTCATTGCTCCCTTAAACTTTGTGGTGCGGACATCATGACCGAGACGATGATTGAGCCTTGTCATAGTTTTATTTATCTACTTTTATTATTATTTTTTATGTAATTGTGTCTCATGTAAAAGGAGGCACAGAATTTTGAGAGTATTTTAGTCCGTAAGAGTTATTTGAGGGTATTTTTGTTATTATTATTAGTGTAGGGTTAGTTTAGTCATGGAGTAGTAAAGAGAGGGTTTTATTTGTCCAATTTAAATTTTATATAAAAACCCTACCCGTGGAACTCTATTTATAGAGCCCACAACCAGTTAATCTTTTTATGATAAATAAAATTGAGTTTTTGAGTTCACACATTTTGGGCTTCTTGTGTTCTTCTTCTTCCTTTTTAGTTGCAAGTGAAGTGCAGAAAAACCCTAGAATGGGTCTAGGGAAAACCCTAATTTACCAATAGTAGTAGAGGCTATTCCCTCCCCTTGGGTTAAAGGCTTTCTATCTCTTCTTCTTCTTCTTTTTCTTTTACCTTATCTATAGGAACAGTTTACTGAACTTTAACGTTCTTGCACAAGAATCAACCCTAGAACATCCATCTCGGGTTTTCAATCAAATCAAATAATTTACAGGGTTCCTAACACTTGGACAATCAGATTGGAAGAGGATCCTAGCCCTCAGCTACAGTTTTTTTGTCATAGAGGTCAGGTTTACCAGCACCAAGCATTAAAGTCCAGTTTCAAACACCAACACGAGATTGAATCCAATTCCTATCCTATAGGGAGTTGGTTTCTTAATTTTTCTACTACTGGTAGGGGATCTTTGGGCGACTCCAACAGCCTGATCAAGATTTTCCCAGTTATCTACAGGGGAGGCGTTAAAACAGGGTAAGTAATTGTTTCCACGAGATCAAACCTTGCTTCTTGTTTTTGAGGGATCTGGTCTCAAGCTTTTAGGGAGTGCAAACTACCTCTCCCATCTCCCTAGGTGTGGAGGTAATCAGCCCAGAAGAAGTCCACCTAATCTGTTGCACCCAGTTTCTTCACCAAAGGTGTCAAACATGGCAGTTTTGGGCCTATTCAAAGATCAAGCAACAATTCCTCAATAAAAAGAGTTTGACCGAGTTTTTTTTTAGGTTGATTCATCCCTCCTGGACAATCCTACAGCACCTGGATTCTCTCAAAATTATGAAGAGCAGCAGCTGATTTCCCTGGAGAAGATCCAAGCTGGCGACAAGGCTCCAACATGGGCAGGTCATATTCGATCTCTTAAAAAAATCGAGGGAGCTATTTTGATCGTGATTTGAGCATCTAATATCTTCTAGAAGAGGTATAGGTCTGCTACAGCTTGCAGAAGGTATTTATCTGATCCTATATTGCCTTCTTTTGAATCCCGTTGGTGGATGATGTTGGTGGGTATGTTGGTTAGGCTAATAGACCCTGTTAAATACCTAAACTACTAAGAAACCTGAGTCCCTACAGTTCATAACCCTGTTTACATTCTTGTTTACTGAGCTCCCATTAGTCCTCTTATTTACTTTTGACTAAATCATGATTGTTTGCATTGTTTTCACCTAATTTTAATCACTTTATACTATTCTGGTTTTTTTGGAAAGTGATTATACCTAGGGCTAATCTTCTAATTCAATTGTGGCATGCATATAGTTTATGCTTATTTTGTTTAATACTTTATAGGTCTTTATTTTTTATCATGCTTATTGAATTTAACTAAGTCTTGGTCTAAATTCGTGTGTGGATGTGCTAGTAGGAATTTTGTTTATGTTTTATCAATACCCTTACAACTTTATTCATAGCTCTTTGTGCACACACCCACTAATCTACATGCATGCTGCATCACTTCGTCTTTGGCTTCCATAAAGGTTGATTCTTCTCAAGCCATTGAAGGGCAACCGCGTCAGATATAGTGCAAGTTGAAGACTCTAAAAGAACAAAAGCAAGGCTAGAAAGAATATGGATTGAGATAGTAAGAAAAGACCTGATGACTTATCATTTAATAAAGATTCAACCCAAGATATGAATGGAATTGCAGACTAGGAAGCTTGTTTGGGAAGCAAGTTTGATTCGGCTTCACCAATTTCCTAGGAAGCAGGCAAGAAGCATTGGAAGCGATTAGAGAAGCACTTAGGAAACAAGCTTCCCATATGTGAATCGTTTTCATTGCATAGCTAGTAATGTAAACCCTATGCTATTGACATTGGATTAAATATTTTCAACAAGATTTTAATATTTATTTTATTATTTATATCAACTAAATAATAAAGATTAAAATCAGATAATTTTTTATACGAGAGTGTAGTCTAAGATGCCTAATTATCCGCTGATGTAGTAACATTAAATTATTTGGAGAAGGCATTCCCTCTTTGGAGAACTAAGCTAAGAAAAAATCAAGCAAGTGTCTTTGGTAGAAGATTGTTTTAAGGTTCTTTTTTTTTTTAATTGATCATGTAATATGGCTTTTTTACAGCCATAGTTTAGGGACTAGTGCTTAGCAAGGTTTAGGGGGTAAATTGGGTTTTTTTTTTTTTTAAAAGTCAAATAGAGGGTTAAATAAGGCTGGTCATGTGAGCCATTAGGGGGGTATTTTAGGGAGTTGAGTCCAAAGTTATTAAAAGGGTTTAAAACCCACCCTATTGCTGTAACAATTTGGCAGAGAATATTGAATAGAAAAGTGCATTTTCAAACTCCCAAGCGTGGGTGAGAAAATCCTCTCTTCTCTTTAATCTCCTCCATCTTCATTCTACTTCAATCTTCTACCCCCTTAATCCCCTTCTTTCCCC
>JAOXJP010233559.1:0-10298 GCA_025762735.1 Platanus orientalis | reverse complement strand
GGTATGGGGGGGCCATGGCCAATTCAACTTAACTCAAGACTCTTCTTTCATTCATTGTGTCGTTTAAAGGGGGGGGGGAGGCCTATTTTATAGGCATACATCAAACAAATTAGCTATTTCCTGAAAAAAAAGAAGCTACTAAAACTAAGAGGGAAAGAGGCTGGTCCCACCACTTCTAAAACACCAAATAACCCCCAAAACACCCTTGGCCTTTGGTCTTATTACAAATCCCTACCCCAAACTAAAAATAATGGTATAAAAGGCTTTATTACAAATAAAAATGCTTCCCCCCATGTGCAGCACTCCTAAGACTTCTTAGGCTTGGACTTGAGCCTCCACATGGGGTACTTGAGGTCCAACCAAGTGATGGATATTGCCAATCACCTAAGCCTGCCCTCTCATTTTGGAAGGAAAAAGTGACTATTTGAATACATTGATGAATGAGCGGGGGAAAAGGCTGGAAAGAGAAACTGCTCTCCCAAGCTGGGAAAGAGATTCTAATGAAATCTATAATCTCTGCATTACCGTTGTATGCGATGTCATGCTTTTTGATCCCGAAAGATATTTGTGCCACAATTGATAAAAAAAAAACAATGCAGATTTTGTTGGGGAAGACTGGGATCCTCACACCCAATTCATTGGATGAAATGGATTGATCTCCGTAAATCAAAGTTGGATGGGGGAATGTGGTTTAGGGATCTGCACTTAGCTAATCTTGTATTGCTTGCAAAACAGGGATGACAGCTCATTTCAAATCCTGAATCCCTTTGGGCTTGAAGTCTATCTACTATCCCCACTGCCATTTCCTTTATAGTGTGAAACTAGGAGCCATGGTTCTTGGAAATGAAAGGTAGAGAGGTCATCCTTAAAGGTTGTCATTAGGAAGTTGGCTCAGGAAAAGTTCATGTCTAGAATGATGCTTGGTTTGCTTCCTTACCCCAGTTTAAGCTCTCATCTCAGTGTCCCATGGGGTGTTCTCAAATAAGGGTGGTGGACTTGATTGACTGGTCATCTTGTGTGGTGCTTGGGGTCCAATTTGCTCTATGCTATTTGATGTAGAAATGGAAGCAATTCTAAAGATTCCTATTTGTCCCCTATTGATGCAGGACACTCCCATTTGGCACCATGACATTCGAGGTAGGTTTTCTGTTAAGTATGTATATGGCCTTCTTGCAAACCAAGTGAGGATTCTTCCAGAATGGATTCTAGGGCATTATGGAGGAAACTATGGTACTCACCAGTCCATAATAAAATCAAGATGTTTTTAGGGAGAGCATGTCACAATCTGTTATTGGTTCAGGTTGCCTTCCATCAAAGGATTCATAGTATTAACCCATTTTGTCCGTGTTGTCATTTGGGAAGTTGAGTTGGTCAAGCACGGCCTCTTGACGTGTTGAGCTCAGTGTTATGGCAGCTTCTTCTTCCAGGTCTTAAGATGCCCATACCGCTTTTAAGTGTCTTTTTTTGCTCATTGGTTTTTTAATTGGCTGAATTTTAGATGGTCTTCCAAGGTGGTGGGAAGGCATATAATCCAAAGAATTGTTGTATTCTTCTTGCTCCTTTGGAAATGGGGAAATGCTATGGCCTTTAATGAAGTTCTGTTCAATGGATTTAATCTCATGTATGCCTATCGCAAGTTAATGGGGATCTGGACTCTCAAACTCGGCTAATTAATACTCCAGGCACTACCTTTTTATTTTATTTTATTTTATTTTTTATCATGTTATGGCTTTTTGGTGACTCCCCAACTCCTAACTGGTTTACAATTAACGTTTACGCTGCTTGTTCTCCAGACTAGTGGGGAAGTGCTATTGCAGCGGTGGCCGGTGACTCTAACTGATCTTGGAGAGGTTCGACTTTTTGTGCTCAAGATTTTCTAGCCCCTTTTGTCGCTGAGATGCATGTTATTCGTCTAGGCCTTCATCTTGCGGTTAAGCTGAAAGCTCCATTGGTGGTTTTGGAATTTGACTCTGTGCAGGCTCTCTACAGTGGTTGGTGATATTGAACAATGTCCATGGAGATGAAAGCTTGTTTTGAAGAGTGTCTTTTGTTGATGTTATCCATTCCATGTGTGAAAGTTGTTTCATGTAAATCTGGAGGCTAACCAGGATGCCCATGATCTAGCTCATTTCACTTTGTCTAGGCATGGACTAGATCGTGATATTATCCACTGGCGTCTACCGTCTTTTGTTATTTAGGCTACTTTTGATAATAATAATAATAATAAAAAAAAACTATCATTATACCTTTGCTTTAGTGGCATAGATGAAATTGATTTGAGTCTTTGTGTCTCTTGCTGTCAATAGGGGATGGCCCCTGTTACAACTTGATGTGAAGACTGCCTTTCTTCATGATGATTTGGAAGAAGTGTATATGTGCCCACCACTTGGTTTTGTGTATATAACCACCAAATGGCAAATGTGTAGGCTTAAAAAGGCCTTCTATGGCCTTAAGTAATCTTCAAGAGCATAGTTTGAGAGATTTCGACTTGCTATGGTTAGGTGTGGGTATAAGCAGTGCCTATTAGATCATACCCTCTTTTTAAAGTAACAGGATAGCAAGTTGACTACCTTGATGTTTTATGTAGATGACATTGTTATCACGAGAAATGATGCTGAGGTAATAAAGAGGGCTTAAAAGTAGGTTGGAACAAAAGTTTGAGATCAAGGCCTTGGGTCCCTTGAGATACTTTATGGGCATTGAGGTTATCAGGTCTAAGGTTGGGCTCTTTATTTCTCAAAGGAAGTATGTCATTGATTTTCTTTACGGAACTGGAATGACAGGTTGCAAGCCTTACGAGACCATAATTGATCCGAACCACTGGATACAGGAAGATGAGGGTGATTGCCTCAGTGACATTACTTATATATCTTTTGTTGACTATACCGGACATTGCGTCTGCGGTGAGTGGTGTGTCAATGTATGCATGCTCCCATGCAGATCCATCTAGATGCTACCTACAAGATTGTATGTTACTTGACAAGTTGCCTAGGGAAGGGTCTCCTATACACCAAGCAAGACCACCTTCATGTAGAGGCATATATTGATGTAGATTGGATTGGATTTATTTAAAATCGACATTCCACCTTTGGATGCTGTACGTTTATATGTGGGAACTTGGTTATATAGAGAAACAAGAAGCAAGCAATTGTAGTGAGATCTGGTGCTGAGGTAGAGTTCTTACTTTATGCCCAATGGTATTTGTGAACTCTTGTGGCTGTAAAAATTCTTGGCGGAGTTAGAATTTGATATAGAATATCCCTTTTAAAAGGAACCCACAATAATTAGGGATAAACTACAAATGTCATATAGAAATCAAGAGAACTAGAAGAAAGATGAAATCAAGAACCAAGAAAAGAGTGAGAAAGAAGACAAAGGTAACAGTAAAATTAAATTAAAAAAAATTAGAAATTAAAGAAAGAACTCAAGAAAATAAGAAATAAAGAAACATAAGAGAAAAAAGATCAGAGAATATAGGAAAAGAAGAAAGAATAAGAAGAAGATAAACTCACATAATCGTGAGAGGTGTAGAGATATAATCAAACCATGAGTTTCAAGACAACTTTAATTCATTTTTTTCTTCAGCTAGTTGTACAAGAGGTCTTTATGACCTGTTTATAATAAAAAAAAACGAAATTTGATCAAATTTGACCAAAATACCCCTCCCTTATACGGTCAGCCCAAAAAAACTCAAAAAAATTCTAAAAAAATTCTGAAAAATATAAAAACATTCCTCAACTTCTTCTAAACTAATTCTAACTCCCTATTACTTTCTAACTTGGCTCTAATGGCCTTATTACGCTAAATCCACTATTAAAATCCTCTTAAAACATAAAAAACACTAAAAATGAAGCCTAAAAACTGTGGGCAGCTACTCTATCACTTGGTTCTCTTCAAAACCCTTGGTCTTGGCCTTGGCTTCCATAAAGGTTTGTACTTCTCCATCCACTGAAGAGCTACCTCATCAGACTTCCTTGTGTAAGGTTCGATGAGTCTCTATTGCGATAACAAGGTAGCAATTAACATCTTCCACAATCCAGTTCAACACGACAGAACTAAACTTGTTGAAGTGGATCATCACTTCATTAAATATCACTTGAAGTCTTGAGTTATGTAACCCCTTTGTCAAGATTGAAGATCAACTTCTAGACATTTAGCCAAGGGCTTGAGTGGTACTCATTCTCTTGTATTGTAAGCAAGCTAAGTATATGGGATATTTTTTCCCTAGCTTGAGAGGGCATGTTGAGAGACTTGCTTGTATACAGGTATATTTGTACATGGTTGTATAAGGGAAAACTTGTAGTTTCTCTATAGTATACCATAAGATATACTATATGTGTATCCCCATATATTCCAAATCATAAGAGAGTATCATAGAACTCTCACATTCTACTCACATGTACGTATCACTCAATCATTCTTCTTTTCTTCCTCACATACAAACCCTAATCAACAAACCAACTACATCATGTGGTGGGTCATCTTACTTTGTGTAATTCATAGATGATTTTTTAAGAAATCTGTAGGTGACATTTTTTTTTTTTGAGAGGTAATGAGATCATTTATTGAATATATAGGAAAAAACAAAAGCATACATATGATAGGAATCACCAGGAAGGTGATTACCAACTACTAGAAATTAGCAATACCCCAAAGCACTCCAAATAATTATGATCCTTACTCCATAGATCATACCATTCCTTCTCATCAAAGGACCCACCCACTGACATCCACTCATAAAGTAGATTGTATATATAGATTCTCAGATCATCTAAACTTCGCCATTGCCCTAAAAAATTCTGCTATTTATCTCCTTCCATATTCCCCAACAAATTGCTCCTAGTAAAGCTTGCTAAATTTTCTGATAAAAACTACCAATTCCACACACATCTCACCCTAAAATCAGATCATTAAAATACATTGGAAAGATCCATGCAGATTAAAAATGAGAGAAGAAATCTTAGGAAGGGGTTTTCATGGCATTCAAGCATTTCAAGGCCAAATTTTAGTAGCAAATGAGGTATTGCATTAAAGTTATTCGGGCAGATCCATGCACTACAAGTCAGATGAATTCATCCTATTTTTCAAGGATTAAGGTATTATGGGACATTACACCGTTATACATACAGCTCAACAGAACAGTGTGACCAGGTGCATGAAACGGACCTTAGTAGAGCATGCTTGATGCATATCGAGTGATGCGGGTTTAGGCAATGAACTATGGGCAGGAAGCCATATCTATGGTCTGTTATCTCGTTAATTGGTCTCCTTTGGCAGCATTGGGTGAGAGAACACCACCAAAGGTATGGTCTGTACCTCGTGATTATTTTGATTTAAAGATAATGGTTGTGATGCTTATGCATTGATTCCTAGCTGGCTATGGAAAAGGTGTTAAAGAATATTTTATGTGGGATTGCATTTCCGGTAAGATAATAGATGTTCATTTTGACAAGTCTCTAATGGTTGCAAAAGATGTATAAGAAAAAGGGAGTAAAGAGGAAGTTTGGCATGATGTTGAACATTTTGAGATGAGACTAGGGCATTCAATTCCAGAAAACAACACTCCCATTGAACATATGGCTAGTGAGAATAATGGGGAAGCCGATGCACATAATGAACATTTTGAACAAGTATTACCGTCATTATTAGATTGTTGAAGACAGGATTGTGTGGTTCCTAGCACAATGGAAACTTTGATAGCAGATGGGGAATTGAGCTCATTCAATGAGGCAATTTTAGATGATGATTTGACTAGTTGGAAGCAAGCAATGTGTGAGGAGATGAATGCCCTTTACAAGAACCATACTCAGGGTTTGATTGAGCTACCAAACGATTAGAAAGTGGTAAGGTGTAAATGGGTTTATAAAATTACCAAATGGATCTATGGCAAAGTTGAAAGGTATAGGACATGGCTAGTTGCAAAAGGCATTGCACAAGAAGGTATTGATTTTCTTGAAGTTTTTGCATCGGTTTTAAAGGAGTTTCCATTATTTTTTGATATTCATAAAAAAATAATGGAAACTGCATTCTTGTATGGTCATCTAGAGGAAGAGGTGTAGATGAAACAACTCAAGGTAAGAAATAGCTTCTACACTAAATAAATCCTTATATGGGTTCAAGTAATCCTCACGGCAATTTTACTAGTAATTTAACTCTCATGTTTTGAGTCTTGGGTCCTGGAGAAGTAAGTATGACCATTGTGTGTACTACTTTCCTAATCTTTGTCTGGCATTTTGATGATAAACTTTTGGTGGGAAAGGACAAGACTTAGATTGATGAACTCAAGGTACAATTGGGTGGGTCTTATGGGATGAAACATCTCGGGTTGGTAAGCCGAATCCTTGGAATGAGATTTGAAGGAATACAAATAATAATGGAAATATGGCAGTATCACAAAAGAGGTTTGTGGAGAAGATATTTGACAAGTTTTGTTTAAGTAGGCAAAGCTGATGAAGACACCACTAGCAGCTCGCTTTAAATTTTCTTGCAAACAATGTCCAAAGTTGGAGTAGGAAATGAGCAAGATGGATCAGGTTCCTTATGCTAGCCTGGTGGGAAGTTTGATGTTTGTAATGGTACCAGATACTGCTTATTCGGTAGGTGTTCTAACTTGTAAGTGCATGGAGAATCCAGGTAAAACTCGTTAGGAGGCCACCAAGTGGGTGCTTCCTTATTGAGAAGCACATGTAGCTAGATTTTGAATCCTATGCATAGTTTTGCTTATGCAAAATTTTTGCGACGTTGACAAAATGCAGTCAACTATGGTTCTATGTATTATGGTTTGGGATGGTCCAATTAGTTGGTGTCAAAGCTTCAACCAGTGGTGGCATTGTTGACTATTGAGGTTGAGTGCATAGGCACAAGCTTCAAAAGAAGTGGTATGGCTTCAACGTTTAATGAGTGAAATCGGGTTAAATTCTAAATCTATTAAGTTATCTTGCAATAACATAAGAGTGTTATTTATTTGGCCAAGAACCCAGTTTCACAAGAGGACAAAGCACACTATGGTTCAATATAAGTGCATTCAGGAAATTGTTGAGGCATGGTGTGGTTGTTAAAGGTGGAACCAAGGAGAATTTAGCAGGCATGGTAACAAAGAAGGTTCAAGTAGAGAAGTTAGAGCGAAGCTTGACTTTCTCTAGGTTTCAAACTAATGTAAGATTGGTGGTTCGACAATGCCAAGTTGTGATTTTCTATCAAGGTAGAGATTGCTGGTTTTGGTGATATAAATTCACCACCCTTTTTCTTGCTTGGAGTTGATGCATATTTACCCTATTGTGTGGAGGTACTTTGGGAAAGTTTTTCATTGACACTTGATAGAGAGAGGCTTTTTTAAATGATTATTGTAGTAATTTAAAGGGGGGAGCTCTCTAAGTTACGTTTTCCCCTCTTTTTGGTTGTGAGATCTCTCAAGGTTGTTGGGTGATTGCCTGTCGCGGTGGTGTTGTGGTTTTGTGATGGCAAGAGTGAAGGTGGATTGCAAGGATTTGCAACATTGATGGGTCTCGCTCTCATGTGTAGGAGAGTTGGTGAGTTTCAGCTGATCTTTGTGGAGGTCAGGTTCTACCTCCAATGTTCTAATTTTATATTATTTAGCAGATTATTGCTTGCTGAGATGTAACCTCTTGTAGATGAATCATATAAATCTCCTCCTGAGGTTGTGTGCCATATTATCTCACTCCATCTTAATGTTCATTTTGCACAGGGTTTTTCGTGGGTTGCCAAAATCAACCCATTTGTAAGTTTGGGGTGTTTAATTTGGATTACCAGACCTGCTGTTGTGGATGGCGTGTGGCTTTTTGGCACTTATATTGCTTTTTATGCTACATGTAGTTCAAGCCTCCAGGATGATTTAGATGGATGCTCATCTATGCATCAGATGGTTGATTCGTTCAGGACTGCAAGATGAAATGTTGCAGAACAAAGGTTTTGTTAAGTTCATTACTGAAAAGCTTACAATGTTATATGGCTGATGCACGTCTACCATTGGTGCTGGCATTGGGGAAGAGAGAAGGAGAGTTTAGGGTTAAGCAGGCTCCAACATGCAATATTAATGGGTTTGAGAAGGCCTTCGCATAGGTATGAGTGGTATGCATTGAGTGCCAACTTTCTGCTCTTCCAGCCTAGTTGATCCATTGATATTAGCCACAGGCAACTTAATCAAATCTACATAACCATCTTATCTGTTTTTTTGGATGGTACACTTCTTTTACAACAAAGGATGTAAAAAGATTGGAATGGATGTTATGTTCGCATCAGATGATGCTTATAAGACGATTAAATTTTCCTAGTTAATTACATCATGATTGTAAGCTTCTTGATTACAGATTCTTAGCATCCACTTTATGACCAGCCGGTTGAGCTACCTTGCTGGGGATCCAGCCTCGACGATTTGGGCTGATGTCAAGCATATATATATATATATATATATATATATATGTAAAAACTGGGATTGAACGGTAGAACCTGTGATATTGGACTGCCCAACTGGTAACCAAGCTGATTATTAATCTTTGGTTTTGCATTGTTTTGTCAGCCATTTCCATTGCGTCGAGCCGGATGACTGGGTCAGGTCCAACTGGGTTGTCAACCCACCTCGCTATGCGGATTGATCCTGTTCTGGGTTTTAAAATGTGGGTTTGTCTTGGGTCGGTGGCAACAAAATCTTGGTCCCGCTCAACAGGCCGGAAGAAGGATGCTACAGATTTTCATAAAAGAAGGATGCTACAGAGGATCTGCTTCCATGGCCACTGGACCCATAGATAGGTCTGGAGGACCCATATATGTATCTCATATTTTTAGGGGCCTTTTAGGGCTTTTTTTTTTCCTGTTCAAATGAATTGATCATCTGCCAAAACTGATTTTTGGCCTGGTTAATCTCTTAGGGGAGGACCCACTTAATGATGGATTTCAATCATCTGAACATGATACATTTGTGGAGCTATTTGCGTCTAAGGCCGGTCTACTGGTAGACCCACAATATTTCGTTAAAATATTGCTTGGGAACTGGACAGCTTTCATCTTGGCTCAGCTTGTTACGAATTCTGGCTAAGGCTCAGCTCAACTCATTTAAGTCAGGTTGTAATCTCAGGTATATGAATCAAACCCCAAATTCTTAAGCCCATAGAACCCTTGATCCAAAGCCCATAATTTTAAATCATAAATATTAACATAAAAAATTGATAGTAAAGGTTGAGATTATGGTTCATTATATTATTTTAATTTGTAAAATATAATGTAGTATCTAAATAAGTTAAGTCTAGAGTGAACTGACTCCACTCGCTCATGGCAAGCCAAGCTTGCTCCGCTTGTTGATAGCCCTTGGAACGGGTGGATGTATTTGAATTGAAGTCAATTGTTTGAAGTCATGTAATTAAAGTTAATCCAATTGTATATTTTCTTTGAATTTTTTACTCTTTGTTCATTATACTAAGGCTGCATTTGGTTGTACTCGGAATGAAATCATCATTTTAAATTCCCATAGCTTTTGAATGCATAAGATCATGGGTCAAGTTCAAACTCATCCCAAGTCGTACTGGAATTGTCAATAAAAATCAGTACAAGTGCTATATTTGCTGGGAAAATGAGTGATGAAAAGAAAAATATAAAACGAGGGGAAGAACTTGTGATTTTGAAACATGACCCCATGACAAGAGATAGATTGCCTGGACAGACAAACAAGTGCCACATGGCCTATGTCTTAATTATATGGTATGTCTTGCCCTGTTATAATTGTATAACTGTATTGCAAATGCAAGCTTGGATTGGTCCAATAGGGAGCAAATTTCCTGCCAGGATTTGGTGTCCAGGGCACCAGGTGACTTCATTTGGTAGAAAATGGGCGGGAATTTGAAATTTCATCCAACCCCTCTCCATTTTATTCCATGTGAAGTCACCTGGTGTCCTGTACACCAAAACCTGGACAGAACATCTATATCCGGTCCAATAACTCGAAAATAGGGGTGGGCATGGGCTAGGTCTGGGACAGAACCCGTTGTTAAATATTATGGATTCGGACTAATACTTGGCCTAAAATGCAAACTGTTATGCTTGAGCCTGGCCCAAATATATTATGTAGTGCTCAAGGCCCATTATTTCATTACAAAATGTTAGTTTTGCCTCTAGATAATAATGAAAAACAAGGCCCATCCCAAGGCCTATCAAGTCATTGCATAGGCTAACATTTTAACATAAAAAATCTAGATGTTCTATTTCCACCATAGTTTTTTCTTCCACCTCACTTAAAACCTTATATTTTCCTTTCCCAAAATACCCTACTGTACAAAGTCTACATTAAC
>JAOXJP010233558.1:0-10298 GCA_025762735.1 Platanus orientalis | reverse complement strand
ATAAATGGATGGTGCTCATTGCCTTCATCTCAAGTTCCTCCCGATCGCCATCAGACATGGTTGTCGGATTCTTTTTCTTGCCGAATAGTGCTTTGATTAGTCATTGTTGTACCATAATATCTTTAACCGTACTTTGTCACAGGTTAAAGTTATTTTTCCCATCAAATGGTTCCACCTTGAACTTGGTCATAGATAATCTTTTCTCTATCACCGTAATGAATTCTGGCAATTAAAAACTTGTTTTTAATTTTAATCCTCCCTGGCCGAACCCGGTGCTCTGATACCACTTATTGTGTTTCGGAGTAAATATTTCAGTACAAATAACAAGAATAAATAAATAGAAAATATCAAAATACAGAAAAATAGAAGATACCAAGATTTACGTGGTTCAGTGATGTGTTTACGTCCATAGGAGAGAAACGATCTTCTTTACTATGTAATATAAAATCCGTACAAGAAGTGTGTAATTCCAAACCTGAAAACCCACACCAAGGCCCTTGTACACCGTTTCTCTCTCTCACCCTCTCAAAACCCTGAGTAGAAGAAGAAAACATGAGAAGAAACCTACCTAGTTGAACAGGTGCCCCTTCTCTTTGCTTTTCCCTAATTAAAAATTAGCGTTTACTTCTACTTAGCCGTCCTCAACGACTCACCTTATGACGAGTCCTTTAATTCCCACTTATGCCCCCAACCATTAGATCTTGAAATCTATTCAAGATCTAACGGCTGAGATATAAAATAAAGACATAAACCGACATGTAGGATTATTGTGGTGTGTTAAATGGAAGACATTGTTTCTAATTTTATGCTTCTTTCTATGTTAAGGTTCGTGTGATAATCCGGAAGCAGTGCCAAGCCCTGCCTGAAAATCAGTTTTCCAAAATAATTGTGAGCAACTATTATACAAAGCGACACTTCTGGTTTGAACTGGACAATGCACAGACAAGTGCATTGATCTCTTTGTTTGAAGCTTCACCAATTTGTGCTAGTTCTGCTATCCCACAAACTGTGTCCACTTCAGGAAATGAAGATTTTTGGGCACCAAATTGCAAGGAAGAATCTGGTCTCTGGGATCAGTTTGACATGGACTTGGGGCCTTCAGGTGTTAGCCAGCCTTTGGAAGCCCAGCCAAATCAGGAGGCTATGGATAAGGAAGAAGAGCGTGTATATCTTAGACTTAAACAAATTTCTCTTGATGGCGAACGGTCAAGTTCTCCTCATTTGGTCTGTTTAGAAGATAGTGCGGGTCCTTCTATGACCAGAGAAAATTGGGAAGATGGATGGTCTCTTGATGAGCCTGCAGCTGAGAAAAGCATTGATATCTCAGCTAACTCATCTGATCTCCAGTCAGTCATTGCACAGGTAATGAAGATTGTTAGTTGTCCGAAGTTTCTTTTGTTATTTAATTCTTCTTCTTTTTTTTCTTTTCTGGTTGTTTTAGTTTTCTGTTCTTTTTTTCCCAATTTCATGTCTTTGGAGGACCAATGGTTCAAAAAAAGAGTTGCTGGTTTCAGCAAAGAAGGAAGAGATCTTGCATAATTCATCTAATCTTGAGTCGGTTTTAGATCAGGGTGTCAAGAAACAGTCTTAGGCGATGTTGCTGTTGTTTTCTCTCTTTGAATAGATTTCCAATTGTTAAAAATAATGATTAAAAAGAAGGAAACACTGAATTCCCATGAGGCTTAAGCTTCACACCAGTCTTATATCTCACTTTTTATCAGGTGGAATGTCTTGTGTCACACTATTAATGTTTGAAAACACTGAGTTGGTCTTAAGTTCTTACCCTATCTCTTCTATTTCTTATATACATATTTGTACTTTTTCAACAACAAAAATATATATATTTACTATTTTTTCTTCCATACTCATGTTTCCTAATGTTCTAAGATAGTCAGTGACATGCCTTTGGATGACCAATGTTCCCAAGAAGAGACGCTGGTTTCAGCTGAGAATAAAGATATCTTGGTTAACTAATACGGATTATAATTGCCAGTTATCCTTTTATTCTTATTTATTTCTTTTATTCTACTTTCATTTTTTCTTCAGTTTGTTTAGTGCATTATCTTTTGTTATGTTTCTAAATGTATTTAGGTAGTTGATGCAACAGGTGGAAGAGCTGAAGACCT
This sequence comes from Platanus orientalis, assembly GCA_025762735.1. Taxonomy (NCBI): domain Eukaryota; kingdom Viridiplantae; phylum Streptophyta; class Magnoliopsida; order Proteales; family Platanaceae; genus Platanus; species Platanus orientalis. Next base: position 8,172 of record JAOXJP010233558.1, on the reverse strand, counting down.
CCTCGCTAGAGCATAAGCAGAGGATAAGTTACTTGGAGAAGAAGCTGGTACTTCTCCTTTTCATTATACATACTTCAATAAAATTTGCATTTATCTGTTTGTTTCGCCCATAATGTAGCTTGTTAAAAGTTGATTTCATGTTTTATCTTCTGAAAGTGGTATTTTTCACTGCCCTTGTAATAGTTTTGAATTTGTGGCATTTGAGTGGTTGTTATGATTAAATTTTGTGACCTACATTTAGGAGTGCCTAGTGCTAAGAAATTTTTTTTATCATTATTATTATTATAAGTTTTCTCATACAAATTTGTCCTCGTTACCGCAATGTTCTCCTTCCAGTGATATTTATTCAAGGTTCTGGCTTTATTTTCTGTTTGAAATTAATCCTCCATACAATTGGAACCTTAAATAATCAGGCAGTAGTTACTGTGAGAAGCTTTTTAAGAAGTTTTTAACTCTAGAAGTGATTTCACATTCTGATCTTTTTCTTTTCTTTTTAATTGTGGCAATTGTGTGGTGTGCAAACACAGAAATCAGAAATTTTGTGTACTAATGAGATGGGGATAATGCATATTATGTTTACATTTGGGATGTCTTGTTGTGTTATAGTAAGTCATTATGAATGTAATGCGATAAATTCTTAGAAATAGGAACTCATTTCGTTTCTGCAACCTAGAAGGTTAACACTTACATTGAACATTGTAAATGGCTTGTCTATGTTTCAAACAATTGTTCCTTCAATTAGAATTCTTATGTTCGAGGGATGTGAATGTTCGACTAAGATGACCTTAAGGCCCAGTCTGGTTGCCATGAAAAGGTTTTCTCATGACAAAATTTTCTCATGAAATCATTTTTAAGCTATATGGTTGTCATGAAAAGCTGATTTTGTCATGTATTTCCTATGATTATTTTCTTATGGAATTTTTTTTTTTTTTTTTCTATTCCTTTCATTTCTTTTCTATGCAATTCATGGCAACCAGACTAGGCCTAAATGTTTTTTATTTTATTTTATGTGTAACCTTTTTTTTCGGGATGTAATATCTGTGCAAGAGACCTGCATTCTTGCTGATCCTTGCAAGTTAAATATCTGATAAATTGGCAATATATAGTTTTGGTTCACATACATTTATCTATTGCATTATTTTTTCACCTTGCTTGAGTGAACTGAGCACTTAACATTTCAGGCCGAGGCAGACTTCCAAATCCACCAATTAAAAGGCTGTCTTAAGCAGTTTGAGAAGGACGAGACTGGCGAAAGACGACATTAATATCTGTGCAAGCTCTACAACTAGTCAAACCCCCAGTTTGATCCAGAGAATATCGAATGTTCTGTTTTTGATAATTTGATTCTCTGAATTTTGTTGTAATCAGGTACTTCATTCTATGGATGTAGTTGTAACAACTAAAGCCTACTCTTAAATAATGCAATTAACTGTCTCCTCAAAACCCTGATACCATCTTAAATAAAGCAATTGAACCGTCTCTCCTAAAACCCTAAGGCGACAGAAGAGGGATGAGTTCCTCAGGAAGGAGAATATTTGCATTCACGGGGGATTTGAACTTGCAACCTAAAACCTACTCTGACACCATCTTAAACAAGGCAATTAACTGGGCTTGGATCATGTGAGAACGAATCTTGTGAGAACAGTGAAAATGGCACCAGAGGAGCTGACACATCAGTACCAAAAAGTGATTTGCACTTTTTGGGGGGCACTTATCACTTTTCGGCACTGATGCGTCCCCACCCTGATGCCGTTTTCACAGTTCTCACAAGATTCATTCTTACCTAATTTTTAGTGCAATTAACCATCTCTCTTAAACCCAGAAGGTTGTACTCCCTTGCCCTCAAGAGGGACACGCCTAGACAATGAACGTGGGGGAGCTGGAGCTGAAACATGTGCACAAACATCCTGGAAGAATAATTGCATCCACGGGAGATTTGAACTCATGGCCTAAAACCTGCTCTGATACCATCTTAAACTGTCTCTCATAAAGTCTAAGGGTTGATAGGAGAGGAATGAGTCAACATACTTTTCATATTTCAACACTAACAAATCTGAAGAGGAATACCGAGAACCCGTTGAAGAGAAATGGGTTCGTTAGCTCATTGTATGATACCAGGCATTCTTTTTCACGGAATCAATACTTTATTATATTAATGTAACATACTAATTCACTCTCACTTACACTTTGACTCAATTACTCATACGCTTTAGACCCACTAAGACACTTGATCTCATAGCAATTAGGCACACACATCAATATTTAAATACTCAGTCACAGGATCTCACAGGCTCAAGAAGCACACAGCTCAAGCAGCTCAACTCACAAACTCATTCGCACAATCGCACATTTCCTCACGCTCGAGCACACACTTATGCACTTACACATGAAGACCGACATAATGAGCACCTCAAATTTGATGCGACCGCTAAGGTCAAACCGACATCAGGGGCCAACACATCAGCATTGAAAAAGCGATTTACACTTTTTGGATATGCTTTTCACTTTTTGGCACTGATAGGTTTGCCCCTGATGCTGGGCTGACTTAAGGGGGTCATACCAAATCCTTGGAGCATAACAAGTCTTTCATTAACCGTTTATAGTGAGTCGGTTCTCAAATGGGCTTGGAAATTTCTGGTGTAGTAGAGCACTGATTAGCTACACCATTTTTCCAGAATTTTCTAGAGTCAATGTTGCTCTTTCTTAAAATCCTCCCATCAATATTGACTCTAGTAAGATTAATGTTCTTGTCATGTCAATTGTCAGGCTGTCAGCACTTGATTTCGACATAAGTATCAAGGATCCTTTTATTTGGACAACATTTGCTCAACCAAAGACTTAGGCATTTACCAATACTTAGTGATTATAAGACTATTATTACAATTTGTAAAATTTGTTAAATGACATATTTGATTACCATAATTCTCATTAAACTGGACTAACAACACAATGACAATCCCATGTTAAAGTTTATCCAATGGAATGTCAAAAGGCTGTCATTTGATTTTTCATTGGGAAACAAATGTAATGTCAGTCAAAGCCCTAAAAACGGAATCGAATGAAATATATATAGGAATGTAATGTTTGGTGAACAAAACAAATGCATTAGCATGTTCGGAAGGGTCAAAAATTCTTGAAAACCCTAAATCACTTTAAGTGTATGTCTTTAAATTCATTAATGAGATACATTTAAGGCTTTTGTGTACTAGAAGAGTGTTTTTACTTAAACAATATATTTCGATAACAGTTCCCTAAACTTGACTCTGGGCCAACCGGAAATCATGGATGTCTTTAACATAAGCTCAAAGACTGACTTGTCAAATGACAATGTCATGAGAAGTTGGTAAGACCTTGTTTTAGGATCGCAGTGTCATGATCATTCAGGACCTCTTAAATTGTATTTTTTTTTTTTTTTTGTCTATAGTGATTAATGATATCTGACTAAGGGATTGTCAATTCAATTGTTAGATATGACCAAAATATAATAAGACTTATGGACCTCAAATGGCAACTTTAGGGTTACACCCTAAGTGGTGCATTTGGGCATTTTTAAAGCTAATATACGTGGATTTAATCACGTAAACTGGAGTATTTTATCAAATACTTTTTATATGCATATTCAAAATGCAAGTTGTCTGTTCTATACAATACAAAATAATTTGAACTACTTGATTGTATTCCGATTTTGTCAAATTCATCCTTTAACTCCTCTAATTGATAAACTATCAATTTCTCAAGATAACAAAATCAAAAGTGGGTCCCGATTGAATGACCTTGAAATTTACACCATGGGACCACCATGTCATAAATTCATGACAACGAAAATTATTGAAAATTGATACCTCCAAGGCAGTCAATCATAGAAATGTGAGGTGATGTACAAAGATGTATATACACCAAATTAAAAACAAACAACTTTCTAGAATATGTTTTATATTTTATCTTAAGAATATTCTTTGGATATGTTTTGTACATTGTCTAAAAGTGTTTCTTTCATATATCTAATCATCTCATATCATATACACTATCAAAGCTTTGGTTTACTTTATGATCATGTTTTATCTAGTAATTACTAAAGCATGTCATTGTATGTGTGGGTCTCGATTTTCGTACGACAAGTAAATCCCTTTTGAAAGAGATTTGCCTATCGCAGGAAATATCTTATGTGACTTGGAGTCGCCACCATTATTTTTAAAGATGTGGATGAACATCAATTTTGAAAACAAAATAAGTTTGAGTTTTGAAAAGGGGTTTGAAATGTCTGACTCCACCGTTAAACTGGTCAACTTCTAAAGATTCTAAGGTAAGTTGTTTGTTTATGAGTTGGGAAAGGTGTTAGGCAACCTGCCTCATTCGCTTTCGCAGTTACCTATTCTAAACCCATTACAGTCTAATGGTCAACTTGATTTATCATCTATTCATCTCACTCATTGCCTTTTATCTCATTTTATTGAGATTAGGCAGGGGATCCACATGTCATTTCTACTTAAATTTCGGCAGCATAACCACTGTAATATGGACCCCCTGGAGATGAATAGTGACCCCCATGTCACTTCTTCAATAACTTGATAGTCTGCATATTCAAAAAACACTCCTAATATGTCCATACACCCACAACATCATCACTGTGCACCCGACAGCTCCATACCCATCCACCATTTACATTCATCACACACACACACATATATACAATTTAGACTAAGTAAATTAAGTTATTTAAGTATAATACACAACCCAAAGTCCTCAAGTATCAAGTATAAAGTCACTAATCATTTACCCTTTTGCATAAAGCTTCATGACTAGAGTAGCTGCACCATCACCTTACAACTATGGTTTCTGAATATCTCCTGCACATAAAATGGTTTGGAGTTAGACAAGTCATCTGGTGTAAATGAATTGAAATAAATCAAAAGTTAAGAACATACCTTATTTGTTGCTTTTCACATATTCAAATGAAACATGAGGGATTAGTAACAAGTATCGTCATCTATTTATATACGAGAAAACTAAATAAATAAATAAATATTATATCACAAACAGTCCAAAAGAAGATAAATTGTCGAAATATAAATGGATTAGATTTTTGTCTAAATTGGAAAGGATGTGAACCAGTTTTAAGATTAGAAAGCAAGCCAAAGATTTTAAGAATATAAATGAGAACAAATAGAGAATTCAGAGATGGAGATGCATAGGAAATTATCAAAACGTCCAAACACAAGTATGAGAACCTTAGGAAGATAATAGACCGAAATGAGAACTAACCAAGGGGCAGGTTCGCATTTGAATGGTTGGAAAATATAGCATGACAAAAAAGGCAATCACCTATGTGACAAATTATAAAGAAAGGACCAAGTACCCCATCATTGCATCATTACAAGAACCCTTAGTGAACCTTTAGAATGGACACATCCAGAGAGCAAAGAACCTTAGCTAATGAGCAAGAACCAATTGAAGGGTTGAATTAGTTTTGAATATGTATAAAATTTAACACAGTAAAACAAGCAATCTATTATGTGATAGGCTAAAAAACTATATCCTTGCTATATAAGAATCAACAATAATCAAAACTCTAAAATGTGGTAGGATTCTCTATGGTGACATAGCATTATAGTTCGTATAAAAAATGAGAGGGGACGTTGGCCCCAACAACTTGAATCATTATCTCTGCTGTAAAATAGGTCAGAAAAATGAGCCTCCACAAATGTTATATAAAACAATGTAACTGAAAAAGGAACACAACGTTAGTATGACTTGAAAGGGTGCACACAAAATTTAAGGACAAGTTGTCGGTATATGAATAAGAACGAGACACAAAAAAAATTTATAGGTGAACAAGTGTGACCGATTGAGGATCCAAGAATATATGGGTTACTGCTGATGTCTCCAATGTAACTAATCCTAAATGTGGAATTCAAGTCCCCTAATAGTCTATTTTCAACAGAACCCAACAGTGTCTGACTTTGGCCCATAAAAGAATATATTTTGCACCCTTGCTGGTAACCTAGCATGCGCAGCAGACCAATAGATCCTAATCTTGATGTGCTGAGCTCATCAATACCCCTTATACAAAGTAAAAAAAAAAAACATGCAGTGATTATGGGAGCCCAACCTATGAAGAGGGACTGCATCATTTCATTAGCAAAAAAAAAAAAAAACCCTAAGCAGTGTATTAATGACACTATCTTAAACCAATCACTCAATTTAATCCCCCATGTTTTATACCTTGCATGCTAAGAGGATGGGCCACTTTCACAGAGGTTAATCCCAACCAACCCACTACAGAATCCATTTAAGCTAGAGATAAAAAAATAAATACAGAATGAGATAGCAACAACATTCTCCACATACTATACCTACGATTTCCTTATGCACAAAAAAACATAGACAATGCTCAAGCCATCAAAGGTAAAACCAATTTTTCATTCTAAAATCAAATGACAGAAATACATCTTTCTACAAACAATACATCCAGAGTATTTGTACAGATCCCCTAAATATTATGCACAAATTATCCTACAAATGCTTCAAGTATAGAAGGAAATGTACTTGAATTCTCAAATAGTAGCAATTTCATAAATCAAAACAAATAAATATGATTGAATATATAAACAAAGAACGAAGGAACAAGAAATGATTTTGATACACAAAAATAAATAAATAAATAAAATTAAATAAAAATTAAAAAAATAAAATGTTGATAAGTTAAACACATACTTGAAACTAAAAATAAATAAAATAAAATGCAAATAAATAAAACTAATTTAGCAGCATACAACACACCAATCTCATCATTACAGTTTCTATTACAAGACAAAATCAATAGCTTCCTCTACCAAACATTGTTGTAAAAATCATCTCATAACCACCTTTAAAAAAATGAATAAGACTGAACCTGTGTGCCTGATTTGGCTCCAAGTCATCTCACGACTTGCTATGTCCAACAATATTAATAGTGCAAATCATAAAAGAAAATGCCCAAATCTTTCCATAGCAACATTATAATAAAATAAAAAAAATGAATAAAATCAGTCAAGTATGAAACCTGTTAAGCATAGGGAAAGAAAGATAGACATGAAAATCAAGATGTGAGAGAACTTTCCTCTCATGTTGCACACTTAACAAGAGAACCAACTTCTTCAGATCTCTTCATTCTACCATGCAATTGGGCAAGGATCGAGTCTGGGGTCTATGGTCCTTACCACGTTCTAGGCTTGGAAGAAGGGGAGTTGGACTTACGTTTCAGAAAGGCAAGTTGTTCTTTATGGAGTTTCCGAAGAGGGTTAGGATCGAAAAATAAAAAAATCCCCCAAATAGTTTGGAATTGGGGCTTTTATAAAGGAAAATCACGGGGAGGGTTTTCAACGATTAGGTGGTCTTCAAGGTGTGCCTGAAAATCAGCTAGAGGGGGTGTGTTGGGTCGCATCAACTGGTTGCAGGTCTGGGTTGGTGGAAACATGGCCTGAACATCTGTGAATTTTCAAAGGAAGGGATGCATTGGAAGGGGGGTTTGAAGGGAGATCGGTCAGAGAGGGAAATGAGGAAGAGATCATGAGCTGGATTCATCCCAATAGAGGGGTGCCGTCTCCTAGGGCCTGTTGAGGTTGTGGCTGGTCAATTCAGAGCATCAAGGAAAGAGGGTTTTGGGGCAGGGTGATGGCAGCATCAAGTCAGAGGGTTTCATCGAGGAGAGACAGAATCGGGAAGCAAGAGAGAGAAGGGAATAAAGAGAGGGCGTTAGGGGAGATGCTAGGGGCTAGCAGCTTGTAGGGAGAGGGAGCAGAGAGGAAAAGAAGAGAGGATCTGACGCCGAAGAGGGGGTACTGGGTCGCCGGAGGGGGAGAGAGAGAGAGAAGAGAGGGGGGAAGGGAGAGAAAGAAGAGAGGGAGGTTTTCCCTCCTCTGCGTAGGGGAGTCAACCAGAGAAAACGAAAAAGGAGAAAAAAGAACAAAAAAGAAAAAAAAAAGAGTGAGGTATCGGCATGTCCCCCCATGTCCCTACACAAAAAGTAAGGTGTGTGGGGTAAAAACAGTTTTTAAAATAAAAAAAATAAATAATAAATAAAATAAAATAAAAACTAATAAATAGATAATTAGATAAAAAATAAAAGTGTTTGAACCATCACATGTCAACATGCAGAGTGGGGACACGAAGGAATAAACTATTTTGGGTGCA
>JAOXJP010233557.1:0-10298 GCA_025762735.1 Platanus orientalis | reverse complement strand
AACCTCTAAGTACTCCAAATAATGTACCTACACTAAAACTCACCTTGCTTTTTGAAAAGGAAAGCTCTCCACTTTTCCCTAAAACTTCTAAAGTTCCTCCCTCTCTTTAATTTCTTCTCTTCTTATGAAAAAAAACCCTAAATGGTGTAAAAATAGAGTTTGGGGTCGTTCCCTAGGGTTTTCCCACAAAAATAGGGCAAAATTGCATATTGGCATGACCCAAAAGTGAAATTTGGGCTAGGCTAAGAGCTCAGGCTCACCCATCATGAGTCCTCATGCTTCTCGGATCCTACACAAACACCCTACAATAAAATGGCTGTAACTTTGTCTGAAAAACTCTGATTTGATCGCCATTTATTGTGTGGAAAACTAGACTTCTAAGAGTATAAATTTTGTTCTTTAATTTTTCCTATAGTTTTATTGGTGTATCTCCAAAGTTACCTAAAAATCAGTGAGCCTAATAACACAAATCCTTCTATGGGAAAATAGTCATAACGTCCTATAGGAAACACCTATTTACAAACAGTTTTTTTGTTGGAAAGTGGAATCCTATATATTTCTAACAAGGTATGGCATGACCTCTAATTCTCTCAGGATTGGTGCCAGTGGGCCCATAAAGGTACCCCAATTACAAAATTAGGATAACTTTTGAACTTGACAAGTTCGAGACCCAACTTGGGTCTTACTCCTCTAACTTGGTCCAATGGGTTCCTAAACCACTCTATGACCTATTTAAACATGTGAAATAAAATTTTACCATTATGGTGGTAAAATTATATTTTTGCCCTTTAAGTGCAACACAGGGTGTTACACCATAGGTTTAGAATCCCACATTTCAAAGAGTTCAATTACTTTCTCAAAGTAGTTCTTCTAAGATAACTATAACTTTCCTATTTTCCTATCCCTATGAATCTCTATGCCTAAAATCTTCTTTGCTTTCTCCAAATATTTCATCTCAAACTCACCACTAAGTTGAGCTTTCAACCTGTTGATTTTAGTTCTTGGCAGCAATAAGCATGTTATCAACATATATTAACAAGTACACCAAATAACCATCTAGAAGTTGTCTAAAGTAAACAAAACTATCATACTAACTTATAGAAAAGTCATGTGCAAAAATAAAAGTATCAAAGTACTTATACCATTATCTAGGTGATTGTTTCAAGCCATAAAAAGACTTTTTTCAACAAGCAAACATAGTGTTCCCTACTTGAGATAACAAATCCATCTGACTAATGCATGTAAATTTCCTCCTCAAGCTCACCATGAAAAAATGATGTCTTAACATCAAGCTATTGCAGCTCTAAGTTAAGCATAGCCACTATAGCAAGCAACACACATATAAAAATATGCTTCATAATTGATGAGAAAACTTCATTGAAGTCTACCGTATTTCTGATCATATCCCTTTCCAACCAAGCGTACCTTATATTTTACATCTTCAACACCTAAAGTTCCTTCTTTCCTCTTGTAAACCTATTTGCAGCCAACAATCATATTTTTCATATGTGGTTTTAGAAGCTCCCAAGTTTGATTCTAATGGAGAGATTCAATCTCCTTATTCATAGCAACTATCCACTGTGAAAAATCACTGCTTGTGATAACTTCATGGTAATTAAAAGGCTCGTAACACTCAATAGTCTCTACAATAGACAATGCATAAGAAACCATCTCTACATAACTATTATACCTCTAAGATGGTCTAATCCTCTCCCTTGTCTCCTAGTAGAGATATTGTACTATTATTCCTCTTGTGTATCCTCCTCCTCACTAGGATCCTGCTCCTTTTCCTCAATGGGTTGAATGGAAGTTCCTTCTTGACTCTTCCCTGAAGTGTAACTTTCAAACTCCACCTGCTTACTGACTCTATGGTCCCTGTCTACATCAAAATTCTCATTTTTTAGGTTAAGCATAACCGACTCATCAAAAGTAACATCTCTACTAATAATAAACTCCGGCGACTTAGGATCAGGACATTACAGCCTGTATCCCTTCACCCTAGATCAATAACCTAAGAAAATACACTTTTTAGCTCTAGGTTCACGCTTACCATCATTGACATGAGCATAAGCTAGACAACCAAAGCTCTTTAACCTTGAATAATCCGTAGGAGTGCTGGACCATTCATCCTGAGGTGTCTTACACTCAATGGCTGACAATTAAGATCTGGTCACCAAGTAGCAAGCTATAAAAACTACCTCAACCCAAAATTCATTTCCATGTCCAGCATTAGAGAGCATGCATCGAGCTCTCTAAAGGAGTGTCATGTTCATGCATTCTACCACACCATTCTAGTGGGATGTGTGTCTAAATGTGTGATTCCTCACAATCCCTTCATCCTTGCAGAATCAGTCAAACTCACCTGAACAAAACTCCAAACCATTATCGATTCTCAATCTTTTGATTTTCTTGCCTATCTGCTTCTTAATCATAACCTTTTATCACTTGAAGTTGAGAAAGACTTCATCATTATGCCTCAAAGTAAACAACCATACCTTTCTTGAGTAGTAATCAATGAATGCTAAGAGATATCGAGAACCACCCTTTAAAGCAACCTAGGATGGGCCCCTGAGATCAGAGTGGATGTAATCTATTATACTCTTGGCCCTTTGAATAGTTGAACTAAACTTCACCTTGCACTGCTTCCAAAATACATAATGCTCATAGAAATCCAACTTTCCTACTCTTTGACCACCAGGTAAGCCATTCTTGCTTAATTTTGCTATACCTCTCTCACTCATATGGCCTAACCACATATGCCATAAGCAACTAATATTAGAATTTGAATCAGTCAATGATGATACTGCAACTATACCTAAAACTATGCTTCCCTGAAGCACATACAGATTACCATTCCATTATCCCCTTATAACCACCAAAATACCTTTTAAAACCCTCATAAATCCACCTTTAATAGTACACTTGCAACCATTGGAGTCAAGAACACCCAAAGAAATCAGGTTCTTCTTTAATTATAGTACATGCCAAACATTAGTCAAGGTCTTGACTATCCCATCATGTGTCTTGATCCAGACTATTCTAATCCCTACAGTCTTACAAGGAATATTGTTCTCCATCAGAACTGTATTGCCATTCTCTACTTTGTATGTTGTAAACTAATCTCAGTTTGGGCACATATAATAAGTGCAACCTAAATCAAGAATCCATTCCTCATTTGAACATACATTGCAATGAGTAACTAATAGAACATTTTTAGAACCATTAGAATAATTTTCTTCTGTGACATCAACAACACCCTTCTCCCTTTTCTCTTTGAGTTTTGGACAATCTCACCTGAAGTGCCTTGGCTTATGACAATAATGGCACTTACCCTTTTTCGATCTAGACTTTGATCTAGATTGACCTTCATCACCTGAACCCTTTTCCTTTGCTCTTCCTTTTGCAAACAGACATTCTGTTTGCTCCTCACCCTCTTCTCCAGACACCTTCCTCAATTCCTTAGAATTCAAGGATGCCTTAACATCCTCCATGGAGATGGTATCCTTTCCATAGAGTAAGGTTGCAATAGTGTGTTCATATGATGTAGGTAAAGAGTACAAAACAATAATAGCTTGATCCTTATCATCAACCTTAACATCAATACTTTTTAAATCCATAATGATTTGATTGAATTCATTAAGATAAGCTTTTAGAGACATACCTTCTCTCATCCTCAATATGTAGAGGCATTATTTCAAATACAACCTATTTGTGGGAGACTTCATCATGTACAAGCTCTCTAACTTGAGCCACAGCCTAGCCATAGATACTTCATCTATGACCTCTCATAACACCTCATCAGCCAGATATAATTAAATCGCGTAGAGTGCCTTGAGGTCGAGTTCTTCTCTATCATCTTCCAATATCGTCATAGGAAGCTTTTCCTTCCCCACCAATGCTTTGGCCAGTCCTTGTTGAACCAATAGTGCACGCATCTTGACACGTCATAGACTAAAGCTATTATGCCCGTCAAATTTCTCCACTTCATACTTTACAGCAATGTCAAAAATCCCAATGGCATCCTAAGGCTCTAATACCATTTTGTTGTGTGGAAGCCTAGATTTGGGATCATATGCAACAAAGAAGCAAAGAGAAAATAATGCAAACAACAATCACACATTACAAGAATAAGACACTTTACATGGTTCGGCTTGAAGCCTACATCCATGAAAAAATGGAGAGAGAGCTTTCACTATGATTGAAAATAGAGATTACAATGAATAGTGCAGCAACATGGAAATTAAGAAACCCCCAAATATAAATCCCTAAAAACCCTAATCTTTGTGGGTCAGATCTGGACCCTAAATCGGATATAAAATACCGGTTAAAAATTTTTGGCTAGGGACTTCGCATAAATGGGTCATATTTAGGTTTTCTTCAAATCGTCATCCAGGTTATATCTCGGGTTGAATACAAGACATTAACCCAACACTGAGGGTAACCACCATGATATCTTCCTCAGCCTCAGCCTCATTCATGATAATTTTCCGAACCTCAATGTGAATTGGTTACAGATGTAACATTAGATTGAAAAGTATTAAGTGTTGTCTAAGAGGATAAATTTTTTTTTATCCTAAACAAAGGTTTTCTCTTCAATATGAAGCAAAACTATGTAATTCTTCAATTTAAATAGACTAATGTCGAGTCCAGATTTCCACTTGAAGGCATTATACTCAAGTGGAAATTAGTTGAGAATATGAAGCACCACATCTTCATCAAGTGATGAAGAAGTAGCAGTAAGAGTTTTTTATGATCATCTTGATATGCTGCAAATAATTGTGCATAGAAAGAGATCCTTTATTTAAGCTTTGGATTTTGGTTTTGAGTTGTAGAATGTGAGATCTAGACATCAAAGTGTATCTTCATTCTAAAGCGGACCATAAATATTGAACATAGTCGTTGTTAGCACCCAAATTTTGACTCGGGTCATATAATGGAATGCAAGCACATCAAAGCAACATTTTGAATCAAAACCTTAGGCAACCCTGGTTTAGGGAAAGTAAACCTAGACTCTAGGAGGTTAGACATCTCTTGCAAAATCTTCCCCTTAATATTTCGGTAGCAAAAGTGCATCTACATCATGCCAGGTGCAATGCCATCTCAAGGATCAATCAAGATACATCATTCTTGGTCAAACCCTAAATCCCCCAAGAAGCATCGACAGGACTACAAGGGTCCACATTCAAGACTACTAAATACATTTCCTTCAAAATTCTCTTGCCTCCATAAGCCTTCTCACAACAAAGCATCACATGTAGAAAAACTACCATTTTACCTTTTTTCCTTCAGAACAATCACCTAGACCATCGACGAACCTCTGAAGTTTCTCCCATCACCTGAATGGTGTCATGTTAGATTCTACACACCCTAATTTTAGCCACCTCCAAGGAACTTTTCATAGAACAAATCTTTTTTGAATCTGGTAATAGCCAATTTCTCAATCTCTGAGAACTTCTAGTCCGGATATGACTCTCAAAAAGCTCTCAAAGATTCATCCGACAACCAAATTTAGAAAGGTCAGTGGCCATCTCTCAATTTTTCCCTTACCTTCAATAAGTCGTCTCTTGAATAAAAACCATTTGAGGTCTCAAACCCCTTCAATATCTCAAATCTTCCCTAAGACATACCAGGGCGGTTCTAGTTGCATTTAACCTTTATGAGTCTTGGGTGCCCCCCAAACAACCAAATCTTAGTTAGTCAGTGGCCATTTCTCCATATTTTCAAGGCATTCAAAAACCCTCTAATGGACACAAAAAGTTATGAAACCAACCTACTCCGATTCCACTAATTACTTCAAAATAAGTATCACATTTAGGGCAATTGTTACGTCTTCAACTAAACCCCATAAACTCACCAGAAATCCAAAATTCAATTTATTAGTGTCCATTTCTTGATAACTTTGAGGTCCTTAAAAGACTATCACTCTGAGTCATCTCATTTGGAAGCTCTACAAGCCTAACAAACACATTTTGTCCAAATTAGGTCAAAATACACTTTATCTGTATTTGGCACATGGTGAACCTCTAAGAATTCCTCCGAACCTTGAATTCTATTAGGCCAGGCCCATTTTCTATATTTTCTCCCTTCCTTTAAAAGACTATCTCCTGTAAAAGGGTCAGTTACAAACCCGAGATAGCCCAAAATCTCCATTCTTCAGTGAGTTATAATTAGTTTGTTCCACAAAGTGATCGATCCCCTTCGAAAAGCTCCTAAAGATTGCTCAAGAACCAAAAGGCCAAGCTATCAATTTCTATAGCTCCGAGACTCTTTGATCTTCAATACTCTATGACCCATCATTTTTCCATGGCAACCTTAGCTAACTCTAATACCAAGTCCAATCAAGATTTTTCACTTATCAAAATAAGGGTTTCGAGTGTGATTTCTGACTTGGGTATCAATTAACAGAGTGGTTTGAGCCTATAGCTCACAAAATCTGAGAGCCACCTTTTTTCTGAAGACCTCGAAGACCAATTTGGTCATCTTACCCTTCCAATAATTATTTGAGAGATTTTGAGATCAATCAAACCCTAATTTCTTGAGTCTTCCCTTATCGTAATTTATTTTCAACTAATCCATCCAAGACTTCGAAAACACACTTAAGTTTACGAGTTTTTTAGCACAAGAGCCCAAAAAATGAGATGACAAGGGGAAGGAACCTTTTCCCCTGGAATTTCTTTATTAGAGATTAATAAGCTCATTCATTTTGTATACTAGCTAATTAATTCTCATTAATGCATTCACATTAAAAGCTTTGAACCCTAGCCCTTAGATGTAGATCTCCCTTGTGCACCCCATGTACCCCTTCTAAGATCAATTATATGAATTTCAAATATCCATGTAATCCTTCATCCCACCCTATATCTAGCTCAACTTATCTCACCCATTAATTTCTCTCAACTAATCAAAGGAAGTAGTTTGCTACCCAAGTTTCACTCCTCACCATTGATCTTGTACAACCCTGTGTTTCCGCCCTAAGATCAATTACATGGATTTCAAATATCCATGTAACCCACATCTAACCTCTCATCTAGCATAAGCCATTTTCAACCCTTGATTAGGTAGTAATTTTCAGGTTAAGTTTCATTTCTCACTCTTGATTTCCCTACACCTTGTGTACCCTCTCTAAGATCAATCCCATGAAATGAAAATATCTATAAGATTCATCCTTATCCTTTCATTTAGCACAACCCATTCATCTTCTAATCTTAGCCCTTGGTTGCTCTTAACCAATGGGAGAAGTGCCTTGGCCTCCACACCTTCTAATCTTAGCCCTAGACTTCCACTTACCCATTCATCTTCTAATTTTCGCCCTTGGTTGCTCTTAACCAATGAGAGAATTACCTTGGCCTCCACACCTTCTAATCTCAGCCCTTGATCACTCACTTATCCTCTTATCTTCTAATCTTGGCCTCCACACCTTACAATCTTAGCCTTTGATCCCCCATGGCCCTAGGATTGATCCTAGCCCTTCAAACTCACCTCCCAACCTCTATAAATAGCCCTAATTTCGTGATCATAAAAGAGGGTTTTTTGAGGATAAATCTTAAGGAAAGCAAGAGAAAGAAGGGAAGAAAGAAGAGGAAAATTCCTAAGGCCTTAACCTTAGCCCCAACCCTTGGAAAAGGTAAACATAAACCCTAGTTCTCCTTGAATGCATAGCTAGGTTTGTTCATTTAAATTTCATATACTTCATATGCTGCTATGATGTGTAATACATACTCCAAGAGTGCCTCTTGAAGGGGGCTACACAGTAGAGACAAAACATGTCTCTGCTGGTGTTATTTCTGACCATAGTCCACTCCTGAATTTTTTATGATTTTTGTAGGGATCAGAATGATCCCAAATTTATATGGTATACTCCTGGATAGGTATCCTACATACGCTAAATATTACATGAATTTTAGATTATTTTTAGGTCTTGAAATAGTCCCCCCAAATCTGCCCTAAAAATCAATTTTTCTGTGTTCATTATTTACCTGCCTATAGTGTAGGATTTTTTGTGATTTTGGTAATTGCGATTTGCTTTGATTTTTTCACAAAATACACTTAAAAGGTTCCCCTACATCCATATAAAATTTCAGAATTTTTAAAGCCTTGCAGGGGGTCCAAATGGACCAAAAATCAGGCTTTTGGAATTCTATCT
The DNA here is from genome assembly GCA_025762735.1 of Platanus orientalis. NCBI lineage: Eukaryota > Viridiplantae > Streptophyta > Magnoliopsida > Proteales > Platanaceae > Platanus > Platanus orientalis. The sequence goes on along the minus strand of JAOXJP010233557.1, from coordinate 2,155 downwards.
AACAACTTATGCCTATGACATTAAAATTTAGGCATTAGGAAAGTTTAGGGGTTTTTGACTATCAAGTGTGAGACCAAAACCATGAACATCATATATCATTAGAAATATCTTTCTCATATTTCCAAAGAGACAAAGCACACTTAATTATGAGTTTAATGGAGATAAATGTGGCCATTGGAGTGTGGGTTATCCAAAACTGATGCCTAAATTTTAACTTGTTAAAATTTAGGAGTTGGCAGAAAGTTCAAGCATTTTTCACTTTTAGGTATCAAACTAAAACCCTGAACATCATATATCATTGGAAAGATCTCTCTCAGATTTTCAAAGAGACCAACCACACTCAATTCTGAGTTTTATGGAAAAAGATATGGCTGTTGGAGTACGGGTTGTCCAAAACTGACGCTTGAATTTTAACCTATTAAAATTCAAGCATTGGTAGAAAGTTCAGACATTTTGTACTTTCAAGCATCAGAAAAAAAAAACCATGCAAATTATATATCATTGAAAAGGTCTCTCTCTCAACATTCCAAGGAAATAAACCACACTCAATTATGGATTTTATGGAGGGAGATATGGCCATTTGAGTGTGGGTTGTCCATAACTAATGCCTGAATTTTCAGGCTTTGAGCAGTAAAATTCAAGTGTTTTGATTTCCATCTTATCTTCATTCTTTAATTCTTGTTTATCTATCTTTTTCCGTTATATTTAAGTATAGTTCATTTCATATGACTACATATGTCTCTATCATGTCTCCCTTTAGTTCTATATGTGTATATAAGCATGCATATGCATGGCCTAAAGAACCCCCCATTGCAAGTACCTCTTCCAATTTCAAAATCAATATAAGCAAGGTTAACCATACTCTTGTTGTCATGCCCCGAAACCCATACCAGTAGAGTCATGAATTTCAGCATGTCACATTAACACATCACTTCACTTTCATTTCATTCAATCATTCAGAACCTGTATAATTTTTTTGCTTTCTTTACATTCATACGCTACGGAATAATACCTCAATCACTTCCCATTGAACACATATTAATCACATTCTCATATGTCTGACCTGTATAAAATCCCATAACTCATGAACCATAATCTTATGAATAATTCATAAACAATGTCTGACATTCCCATTCAATTAAATAAATAGTTTGACATAATCAAATCCATCAACTGGAATCAAATAATAAAATCCCCAAATTATTACATCATTTGAAATTTAAATTGAAATAATTGAACTGAAATAAATAGTCTCTAATCCAAATAACTGAAATAAACAAGTGTCCAATCATTTGCTCGCTCTGTCTGGAACTACTACTTTGCAATCTCCTCATCTGTGGTGTCAAATTGGGGTAAGATTGACGTACTTACAAAGAAAATACTAAACTATGTAAATAATGGATCAAGTCTTAGCATGATTTTAGAAACTAAACAGGTACTTTTCTATTTACAATTTAATATGCATAACAGTTCATAAATCAATCTTATACATTTTACATATTTAATAAAATTACAATTTCATGTACATAATAGAAATCAGTGATAACATATACCTTTACATTTACAGAACGGAATGGATCAGATCATATTTCATATCATAGCCAAAATGGAATAGAGCAGAACAAAACATATTTTTGCTATTAAGCCCGAACATAGAACAGTCCATACCATTTAATTCTTGATGAGAAGGGTCCAGTTCGTAGCATCTAAACCCAATTGAGAAGGGTCCAGTTCGCAGCATTTCAACTGAGTAGGGTTATTACTACCTCCTATGTGGCAAGTAATAATGATCCATAACAGTTCACACCGATTATACCCAGGTGAGAAGAGTTCCATCAATAATTCCCCTTTATGGGCAAGGTGGTCTTCTTATAGTACATATCATTCTCTTGTAGTTTCAATCAATTCATATAGTTCATAGAAGAAACATATAACAATTTTTTACATTGACTAATTCAAAATAACATACATAAGAACATGCTTGATCCAACTAGGCACAATCTATAAAACATGTTTTCAAAGCAAATCAAATATATTCACAACAATATTTTTGAGAATTACTAATAATAAGGTGTAAAAATCAACATCTTTCTTTATAAAATAAGATTTAAGGTCACTAAAAATAAATCACAGATTAGACATATAGCTTCTTGTA
>JAOXJP010233556.1:0-10298 GCA_025762735.1 Platanus orientalis | reverse complement strand
ATCTAATCAACTCTTGATTCTTTAAGTCAACCTTAATCTAATTTGGTCAACTATAGATTAATTAGGTTAATCTAGATCATATCTAGTAAACCCTGAGTCATTTAGGTCAATCTAGATTTTATCTAGACAATACTTAGTTCATTAGGTCAACTTTAATCTAATCTTGTCAAACTAGTCAAATCTAGTTAAACTGGTAAACTTGGTTAACTCTGGTAAAATCTAGTCAACTCTAATCAAATATGATCAACCCTAATTAAATTTGGTTAACCTTGGTCAAACTGGGTCCATTAGGTTATTTCTGGTTAATCTTAGCAAATTGGGTCAAACTAGGTCTATTGGGTTATTTCTAGTTAACCCTAGTAAATATGGTCAAACCTGGTTAAACCTAGTTAAACTGGGTCTATTAGGTTATTTCTAGTTAACTCTAGTCAAACTGGGTCAAACCTGGCCAACCTAGGTCAAAGTGGTTAACTTTACAGTCCATTTGGTCCAATTTCGGTCCATTTCAGTCAACCAAAGTTAAATCCAATCAAACAAAGTCAAACCAGTCAAATATCGATCAAATTGGGTTAGTTAGGTTCATATTGGGTTGAACCGGGTTTGTATGATCTAAACCTAGTTAAACTAGGTCTTACTAGGTTAAAAACATTATTATACGTCATTTATAAATTTTTAGAATTTTTTAGATTTTTTTTAGGATCGAGACACGAGGGAACACCATTTTGGGGACATGGGGTGTTGGTGTACCTGGGGACATAGTGTGCTTGGTGTACCCAAGGACACAAGGGGACATGTACCGGGGACATAGGGTGCTTGGTGTATTTCGAGGACATGAGGAGACACCAAAAGGGACATGTACTAGATAGGGCACAAGGGGACATGTAGCTCTAGGACACAAGGGGACATCGGGGTTGGCTTCAAATGGTAGGGACACGCAAAGGGACATAGGTGTGGCTTAGGGCGTGGCATGGGCTGCATGGGAATGCGGCCATGCATATTGTGTGCATGTGTGGCCTATGCGCGTGCATGTGTGGCTTGTGCCGCATGCCCTCCTCTTTTAGGTGTTTGAGTGGGATTTGGAGACCCAAATGGACTCCAAATCGCACCAAATTTTGTGGGCATATTTTTTAGATAAGGATTGACCTCTCCAAAAATTTTGGGATGCTTTCAAGTCCTTTAGACTTCGTTTTTAAAGTCGCACACCAACTATTCGACAAAATGCCTCAAAGAGGTTTTCGAATTTAAATGGAGTCGAAATTTTACGAAATTTTATATGTGATCTTTATTGGTATTAAGGAGTATAAATATGTAAAATTAATTATTAAATAATTATTTTAGAGCAAAACATTGAATACCCTATGAAAAATGTAACATTATGTTTCCTAGTCAAACTAGGAGTTGGAAACCAATCTTATTGGTCTCCCAACTTTTCTAAATTTTTATCTAAGACAATTATGGGCTTTAAACATTATCCCTAACAATCCTAAAAGCCTTCTAAGTAGGATTTGAGAGTTGTAATCCAACTAGGAATCACACATAAAGGATAACCATCCAAATCGTAGTCTAACTTGGACTCCTTTGGAAGTGCTTTAAACCTCTATAAATTTATCATAAACATACATAAATATTAATGAAAACAAATACAAATAAACCAAGCATAAAGAAAAAGTCGATTTCTTCTCCTAGGATGTTCCTGGATCGCGTTAGATAACTCCAATGCTTCATTTTCTTATTTCTTTGAGTTGTGTTCCAACTTTCTTTATATTTATTGAACTTAGAACTATTTTAAACATTACATCTTTGAAAGAAAAAAAACCTCAAAAAACCAATCTGCCATCCTGGATTGCTTGAGAGGAGTACATTTGATAAAGAAGAGAGAGGAGAGATAGAAAAGAAAGAATGAACAAATCACGACCATTCAACCACCAAATATGATATTTTATGAATCTAAAATATTCTATTCATTCATAAGAATCTAATAAAATAAATGGTGCATTAATCAGATTTAAATAGAGCCCATAATTATCATTTTAATCAAACATGCTTTAGATTCGCTCCAAGCAACAATACTCTTTAAATTTTGAGATAAACTACCATTAAAACACTATTTATTGAACTTGGACTTCTATAATAATGGTGTATATCATATATTTAAAGAATATAAAATATAAAAATAACAAAATTAAACCCTAAATTTCACATGGGAGGCTTTGATATCAATTATTGTTTCGATTCATTAAAAAACTATAACTTTTTTTATTAATTTTCATAAAAATACATATCATAAACAAACATCCTTCCATGATCACCATATAAAATACTAGCATTTAATCAAGGAAAATTAAAAAATACCTCAATAGCTAAATCAGACACAATACGATGATCCAACCTGGTCTCCAAAGCATCCACACTTGCTTTAGAATTCTCTATGCTTCTCCACTTCTATAAAATTTATAGGACCTTATCTGAATATGGGTGGCTCCTTATATAAAGTATTTGAGAAGCCAAAGTAACCCTAAGGGGTGTGGATCCTTATGGGATTCTTATCCTTAGGCTATGGGGCTCAATATCCTTAATTAAGTCAAACTACAATAAAGAGACTTTATCTTTTATTAATTATAAACCGTCACACCACTAATTGCAATAATCCCTATTACATATTATAATTGAACTCCCAAAGATAAGAAAATAACAATGAGGCCCTTCCTTACAGATATTTCACAAATATGTCCTTCCACTTCACAATATTCCTTAATGATCTTCAGGGTGATAAAATAATCACTGTCTAACCCTTATGGTCATTAAAACATTATCATTAGGAAATTAATGAATCAATTGAAAATTTTAAAACATTTATTTGATAAAATCATTTTTTAAATTAAATATATCTATTATAATATAATTTTGAAAACATTTGACAAACAATTTATCAAGAACCATTGGGGCCAGATTTTTATGTCCAATTAAATCACGTATTTTTTAAATTAAATATTCTCCCATTTAAGAGCAATGGATTCTTTATTGGGAACTTGCATTCTCTCTAGTATCATGTAGGCTATCTAAAGTACCCATGATGTAGGCTCCAATACGCATCACTGGTTGGTAGCTCAAAATAATTAACATAATAACTTAAAGAAATACAAACCCCTTAGGTCTAAGGACGAGTCTGTAAATATGAATAACACTTATCCTGATAGTAATGTTTAATCAAGTGTGTTCATAATAAACCCCTTTCAGACTTTAGGGCCCACTTCTTCTGGCGCGCAATGTCGGGTGCATGAAAGGTCGTTAACCCCTTTAGGCGAGGGGGTTAGGCTTTGCTTGGAGTTGCCACCAACTCGGGGTTAACTGATAGAGTTAGACATTGGTTCTCCTCTTCGTGAAAATGAGAAGTTTAGACCTGAAGGTCTAGGGATTTAACTCTTAACACTGGTCTACATTGCTGAGATTAGGGGTAAGTTGTTTGATTGCATTTGGGGAAGATGTTAGGCACCCCAAATACCCTCTATTTTAGGGCAGCTTCTCCCATTTACACAAGTCTTAAGTATGTCAATGCCCAAGCTTTATAGATTTTGAGTTATGTGGTTGCTTAATTTTTCTTAGGCTTAACGCTTGATTTTACCCTCAACGCTTGAATTTAATTTAGGGTGAAATTCAAGCGTTGGTTCTTGAAAACTCCAAAAACTATCCTTTATGTTATCCTATTCTAATTACAGGAGAACCCTCATAGGTTGGGCTCTTAAAGGGATGGTGGACCCATCTAGGTGTTCATTTGGATAGTTCTTTAGGGTTAGGTTTAGTCCTAACCCAAAGGGGAGAAAAGGAGAGGAGTTGTATTTTTCTGTCTTTCAAGCCCAACGCCTGAATTTAATTCAGGGTGAAATTCAGGCGTTAGGCATTGATCAGATCATCATGTTCATGTGGTCTTTTAGGATGGTTTGGGGGGTCCCAATGTTGTGGGACCCCTAGGTTAGGTTAGGAAAAGTTTCCTAGGGTTTCACTATACAACCCTAGGGGTCATGGCATTTACCCACATAGAGATATGATCTCCTAGAGTAGGCTACTTGGTCATCTGTTACAAGCCTAACGCCTATTTTTTGGCCTGAAGCCTGAAATGTTTAATGCCTAAACTTAATTCAAGGGAAATTCAAGCGTTGGATACTAGGGTCAGCAACCAACATTGGTTTTTGGGTCACACAGGTGGGGCCCAGAGGGGTAGGGTTTCTCCTAGGTCTTTACACTACACCTAGGATAGACACACACTTAATCAATTTTGAAAAACATGATTTTTAACCCAGGCATAATGCCTAAAATTCACTCCAATGCCTAAATTTCCTCCCAATGCCTAAAATTAAATTCAAGTGTTGGGAGAGAAATAAGGGTCCACAAAGGTGCACATGCATAAGATTGAATTTCAGAGGCTACAATAGCCATGGGACAGGCCTAGAGAAGAATTAGGACTCCCTGGGGTAGGTCCTAGATCTCAACACTTGGTTTTTATCTTAATGCCTTTTGTTCAACGCTTGAATTTAAATCCATAAAAGTCAGTTATTAGTTACTGAGAGAAAATCCAATAGGTGGATTTCTCGATTTTAAAGCCCTTAGGGTTTTAAGAAAAAAGAAAAATTATGCATGAACACAAGTAAGATATATAAGAACAGCATATAAAAAAATTGAGCCTCAGATCATGCATATAAAATTCAAACAAAAAATCACAAATATTCCACTGAATTAGGTTATAAAAGATCCAGATTTTGGAGTCTGTTTAGGGGGCCATCTCAAGACCTTCCATAGCTCCTAACATCATGAAATTAAATACACTAACTAGCATATATGTCTAGTCTAACATAGTTAAATTCGGGCTCCAACAGACTTCTACAAAATCCATAAGAAAATAAACAACAAGGCATACTAAAAAATGGAAGCAAGTAGAGGCTTAATAGCCTCTACTATGTAACCCGAATTGAAGCAGTGTTTTATCATAAATTGGACAGCATAACCACATGTAAAATAAACATATAAATATGGTAGAATTTAACTAAGTTCAGGTTTAGGCTTACCTTGGGTCCAAGTGACCTAGGGTTAAGACAAATTTTCCTTTTCTTCTCCTTCTTCTTCCTTTTTCCCTTTGGATTAGGGTTTTTGGTTGCCAACCTAGGGCTGCATGAATTTGGGGCTATTTATAGCCCCAATTTGGATAGGTGTGTGACTAGGGTTTGCTTAGACTGGAGGGTGGGGATTAAGTTTAGGTGGTGTTGAGTGTAGGGCTATGATTAAGCCAAAATGGGTGGATGGGGCTCAAGGGATTTGTGCTAGGTGATTTGGTTGAAGGAGGGGCTGAGATTAGCTAGGGGATCTGAGGTGGAGGGTGGAGATCTAAGTGTGCTAACTCACTTGGATAGGTGAGGTGGTTAAAGGGGAATGGGAGATGCCATTTAATGACATGTGGTTGGTTACAATTTTCAACGGGAGAGCAACAAAATGCCCATTGGGGGATTTGAGGGGTTCTCTAAGGATTTGAAACTCATCATTTAGATCTAAGGGTGATGTGTGAGGGAGCATATTGAAAGATTCCAATCCAAGGGTCTTCAGGAGTCATAAAGGCATTAAATGCCATTATGAGCTAAGTTGAAAAGTCTTAGCTCATTAATGATATTTATTACTTTTTAGGGTTTTCAAACCCTCTCTCTACTGTTACACCTTGCTAGATTTTGACCTCAAAATTTGACTCAGTTAATGTCATTTTCAGAGGTTGCAGATGCTCTAGGTGTGCTGGACCAATTAGAACCAAATTACAATAAGGGCTAGGGGTGAAATCAAGGTTTTTTTTTTACCTGAAAAGCTCTCATATGTACTTGGAGTGGGAAAGCTGGTACAATTGATCAGAAAATTGTTAGGTAATGGATGACCCTGGGTCCAGGTAAGTCACAGCCTCTGACTACACTAAATTATAGCTCTCAAGTAGGAAACTGGGTCAAAACCCTTTTTTAGGTAATGGGAGGATATTAGACTAGAAATGCTACTGGTTTTTTTAAAAAACTCTGCTACAGACCATGTTTGGGGGACTTGAAGCTTTGAGAGTCCTAAAACTACAGGGGCTAACAAATTGGCTACTGGATTCTTGTGCAGTTGCCGGAGGGTTTTTGAAGTAGGGTCACTTGGAGAGATTGAGTTTCTGTAGCTACTTAAAAACTGATGGAATTAAACTATCAAACAATCTCTAAAGTTAAAGTTTGTGAAATGATCTTTTGAGGACAAGGGTGAAACAGAGAAAATGGCCCTGATCTTACTGCATTCCAAGTCTGGGAGAACTTTTAAGGGCATTCTGCATGCCAAATATAGTCGAAAAGTGTTTTTTCTTGACTTGAGCAGAAATGATGGCTTGGGCTACAAGGTTTCTATAATTTAGTGTGGACTTGATAGTCTAGAGGCTCTGAATTTATTATGGGGTAGCCACTGACAAATTGAAATTCTAATTTTAGGTGAACTCTTGGGACTCAGTTAAGCAACTGATTTTTAGACCTGATTTATTGCTCTTTTTAGAGTATTTAAGGGAATCTGAATAGATAAGTTTCACTAAAGTTCACGCTCCTTAGACAAATTTTTGAAGCCCTCGCAATTCCAGAGAGATGGACACCGACTGATCCTGATTTGGAGGTCTAAAGAATATTTTGGCTCCATATGAGCAAAATACGATAAAATGGCTTTTTGATCTCTTGGGGAAGATTTGAGATTTCATAAAGGTTCGAGATTTCAGAGTTCTCTTCTCAAACCTGGAGATTTGAGGCTAAGGTCAAGGCCGAGATACAACGATTGATTTTTCTGGATTCAGAGATCGGATGAATCTCTGAGAGCTTTTACAAGGGTCATTTCTTGGTCAGGGTTATCATAAATTAAGAACTCGGTAGTTTTCATTCTTGATCAATATCTGCTTTGTGATGAGTTCCTCATAATTGGGAGACTTAGGGATGCATAAGATCTAAAATTACACTATTCGGACGATGGGAGAGACTTCGGGGATCTTTTGAGGGTCTAAGGATAAATGCTCTGAGGTGTAAAAGGTAAAATTGTAATTTTCTGCCCACATGTTGAAAAAAGTGAAAATGAGAATTCTTCGCCCATGATGCTTCAAGACAAGAAGGCTTATATAGGTAAGAAAAATTTAGTGATCTGAGTGGTAGATAGTGAGTTCTGAGCTTTTGAAGGCAAAAGGGATAAATGGTAATTTTTTCACTTGTTGTGCTTTGCTGAAGAAAGACTTATAGAAGGAGGAAAGCTTGTTGATGACATGGATGGGGTTCTAAAATGTGGACCCTCAAAGTCCTATTGATGTTTTTATGAGAGATTAGGGTTTGACCTGAAATGGTATATTTGGATTGTAATAAGGTGCTTTGACTGGCTCATCCACGACTAGAGTATCCAGGAAGACCTCTTTGGGAATGCCTAACCTCCTAGAGTCTAGGATTGCTCTTCCTAAATAAAGGGTGTTTAGAGTCTTGATGCCTAAATGTTGTTATGCTGTCCTTATGCTATCAAATGACCTGAGTCAAAATTTGGGTGCTAACAGATGCCCCTCTTTGGTATATGTGGCTTTGTCACATATAGCAAAGAAGGAAGTGCCATAATTTTGACTTCAGAGAGACCATGTTTCTTTCCTAAATGTAACTCATGGATATTGGGTGGGTAGTTTTTGAAATATAGAACTATTTTGGTCGAGAAAATATTGATGGGTTGAATTTGTCCTTAACTTTGGATCAAGGTTTTGAAATAAGTTTACTTTTGAATTGCCTTCTCAGGTTGGAGGTGGACTCCTTCAGTGTTTTGTAAATTCCTTCATTCCGATTTTCAAAAGTGGGTATTCACCGATGGGGGACCTTCTTTGTTTAAAAAGCATAGGCTATCCATAAGTTATACACAAGCAATTAGCATTTTCTCTAGCTTCTCGGGTGTTACTATTAGCATATGCACTGCATCAGGAGACATGTAAGTCATCGACATCAAGTGCAACTGCTTGAAAACATTGTAAAAAATTGGTCATGCAAAAGCTGTAAACACACGAACCATTTAGATGACTTATGCACTTGTATTTGCTTTTGGCTGACTTGATGATTTAATTTGTATAAGTTGTTTGTAGTTTCTTATAAAGTTTGCATGTTGACATGTTTTGCATTTATTATATTGAGTGATCATTGATTCATTTGTGAAGTTGATTGCTCAGACATATTTTTGTGATTGTCCTTGAACACTGCTTAGTTTTACATCAATCATGGTACATATGTGCTAAATATCATTTCTAAAGACACGTGTGGCTTCACATCAGTCATGATACCTAGCCGGATCAATTTACAACATTGCCCTTATCCCACTTAGGCGAATGTTGTATTTTATAGGACTCATAGAGAGATTTTGGAAGCTCTCTCTAGAAAAGCTATGGGACCTTGGAAGGTCAGTGCTATGGACCCATAAAGCAATGGCTGCATAGGCTATGAATTGATCCATGATAATATTTTGGTCCCACTTAAACATTGTCAAGGCGGGGGGACGTGCAAGGAAAAATTTATAATGACTCTCTCCGAGCTGAGATGGGATCCTATAGGATAAGGTGTTGTGCCTTGCCCAGGTGATATCAACCTAGTCTTTGCTAAAGTAGGTATAACACACAACATTTGAGGGTGGATGCAACGCATGCTTATGTCCCAATAAGCAAGCATCACCGAGATCGATGCTAACAGGTCTTACAGAGAAATGTTGTTGCACTCTTTCTCGAGAAGTTGTGGAAGGGTTTTTCTCATAAGTAAGCCGTGCTATGGAAGTACTACTCAATCTTGATTGTTGTTTAAACTATGACTAGAAGAAACACTATGGCTAGAAGTTAGCATTTCATAGACTTGATGGATCAAAGTGTGGCATTGCTCATTATCCAATGCCTAGCAAATGTCACGGGGTGGCTGTTAGTAAATCATGCGGCAGATAAAGTACTAAATGAAATGGCTAATGCAGGTAAGCCATTCAAAAGTATGGATTAGGCTGTGCCAAAATTTGAATTGGAAGGGTGGCTTGGATTGGACACGCAAAGAAATGTTATGAGTTCTTTCCCGAGAAGCAGTGGTGAGTTTTTCTCACAAGTAACCTGTTTGCTGTGAGGAAGATTCTTTAAGCATGATAGCAGTCTAGCTATGGCCTTAGGACTTACACAAACTTTATTGATTAAATTATGATGTGTGCTTACGTCCATATAAATAGACATCATAGGTGGGTCATACCCTACCGTTGTCCCATCTTCGACAGAGTGTAGGTAGAGGACCGGTCGGGACAAAAGATGTTGTTGCACTCTCTCTAAAAGTTGTGGGGGTTGTGATAACAAGAAACCCGATTCTACGTATTATACATAACTCCCTAATGGTATTAGTGCAAAGAGAATACATAGACTATGAATTGAAGTGCAACATTCAGCTTTGTTTGAATAACTAGGATGGTACGTGAGAATTTGTTCATGGTTCAGGGATTGCCGACAAGGCTTATGGGAAACTTTTTGGGCTTGTTTTGATAACCATGGGATCTTGAGAGACCGGTGCTACATATCTGTTTCAACCATCCAATCTGCAAACATGGATGGCATAATACATAAGCTATGAGGTGATGATGCCTACCTACACCCCAGATAAGTGGTTTATCTGTGAAGACCTTTCTACAAAGTCGGGGACCGACTTGACTTAGTGAACCTACGCGGCCTGCATGAGGTATATCAGGAGGTTTTTAGGCTTACACTAAAAGCCATGGAGATTCCTAGGAATCGGTGTTATATATTTATTCTAATCAATTTCCAAAGATGATTATCATGGTATATAGTCTATGGATTGAGGTCAACATTTGTCTATACTTGGGTAAACAATCTACTATGTCAACGGTTTTGGCCATTTACTGATGAGGCAACCTAGAGCCCCTCACTGAACCTATGGTGGCCTAATCAGGGAAGGTCGGGAAGTTTTTAGGCTTATTCCGAAAGCCATGGAGATCACGAAGGATCGGTGATACATACCTGTTTCAACTAATTTCCAAAGGTGGTTGTCATGATATATAGGCTGTGGAATGATGTTGGCATTTGCCTATACCCAAAAGGTAATCTACTATGTCAATGGTTTTGGCCAATTCTACTGAGGCAAGACCTAAAGTCCCTCACCGAACCTGTGATAGCCTGGTCAAAGCATATTAGGAAGTTTTGGGGTGATAATTGCTTAAAATTGCATAATTATCATAATCAAAATGAGCATTATCACATTTATTTTATGTATATTTAT
>JAOXJP010233555.1:0-10299 GCA_025762735.1 Platanus orientalis | reverse complement strand
GGGGGGGGGTTGCCGCCGGTGGGGCTGCCACCGCCACCGGAATCAAAGAGAGAGGGTTGGGGGTTTGAGAGAGTGGTAGGGGTGGGGTATTTTAGCTAAGCGAGGGAGTTGGAGAAGGGGTATAAAAGGAAAAACAAACCATTTTTTTAAGTGAGGTGGGTTTGGAAATTTTTGTGGGGTAAATAAAACCTCCCAAAAACATAAGTCACGATCCCTCCCCCCTTTTATAACCTAAAAATCTCAAAGAGACTACAATAGCCCTCATTAAACAAATGAAAAAAAAATACCTACTATGTCCAATGCATATAAAACTTGAATAAAAACAAAAAAAAATAAGAAAAAAATAACTAATAAATATCCAAGTAGCTTGTCACGATCTCGACCAATGAAAACTCCTAGTGGGCCCCACATGGCCGATGTAAGTAGGCCCCATGAAACTGTGCTACTCGAACCAAAGAGTTATAGGACCCCTCCTCCTACAATTGTCATGACCCAAATCCATGGGCCATGAAGTGGGCCCGAATTCGGATCCATGACACTGAGTGAAACACTCCAAACATGTATCTCATAGACAAGAGATCCCGTGTTTAAGGTATGGTACCCCTCATAATCACATCAGTATCCATGTAAATTTATTTCATTTCTTTATATCCATTTAAATCCATCAAATTAATCACTTCATAGCAGAATAGTAATAACAGTAATCTAAATCAAGTGCAGCTAAAATATATAAACATCATTTCCAACATCTCTAATGATCAAATATAAAGGGGCTTTAACATGCCCATAATATTATAAACAAATCCTCGCCCAAATGGCCCCATCCAAAGTACCCAAAAAAATACATCAAGTCTCCAATAAGTAAATTAAAGATTGAAAAATAAGAAATAAGGGCTAGTCCGCCTAACTCCTTGTTCACGCTCACGTCCCAAGCGACACGAATGGAACCTATCCATTTACTCCTCATCTGTAAGGGGGTGTCAATTGAGGTAAGCTTAACGGGCTTATTGGGAGGGTATGTAGTTTATACAATACAAAAGGAAGTAAAACATATATAACAATAGATAAAATGATCCAAAGTAGAGAAGAAAATCAAAGTATGTATGCAGATGCATCAACTATGCTATGCATGTATACATACTATGAATCAAGTATGCTCATGCTTTGAAATAACTAAGAGAGAATTCAAAACAAACCAAACCAAACCGAATCATGTATATACTATGTGCTACATGCTACGTGCCATGTGCCATGTGATACATATATATGAAATAAGATGTACAAATAATATGTCATGTGCTAACCCATGAGGGTCTTCATCCAATACCTAATCAAAATACAAATGAACCCATGAGGGGTCCCCGACAAGTCCAAAGCCAAATCCAAATAACCCGTGTGGGGTTTCTGATGAAAACCAAACCAGATAACCCAAATAGGGTATCCGATAAAACCAACCCATATGCTAGACCACTAAGGTTGCCTTCACCTATTGATGTGACCCGGTGATTGGGTACCTGAAAAGTCTGAGCAAGTATATATCCCCTTTGCTTATTGATGTGAGATGGTGGTAGGGTATCCGAAATGTTTGGGCAAATATATAGCCCCTTCCCCAATTAATGTGACCTGGCGGTGGGGTACCTGAAATCACTAGATAAGTATATAGCTCATTCACCTATTGATGTGACTCAGTGGTAAGGTATCCGAAATGTCTAGATAAGTATATAATCCATTTGCCTATTGATGTGACCTGACGATAAGGTACCTGAAATGCTTGGGCAAGTTTATAGCTCATTCACCTATTGATGTGACCCAACAGTAAGGCACATGAAATGCCTGGGCAAGTATATAGCCCATTCGCCTATTGATATAACCCAACGATATAGTACCTGAGATGCCTAGGCAAGTATATAGCTCATTTACCTATTGATGTGACCTAGTGATAGAGTACTTGATGGCCATGAAGGCCAACTCACATAGAGGTATCATATCAAATCCTTATATCCAAAACTGAATGTCAAAATTATGTTTATGTAAAGTAATGTAACTACTATATAAATATACCATTTGAAAATATTCATATGTCCTACCTCATAAAGAGTCCCAAGCCCAGGTAAATCACATAAAAAGAGCCAAATACCAATGAGCAAATAAAGATGCTTAACTAAATTCTAAGAAAATATAGGATCTCATGAAAGTAAAACATTTTCATGCCAAATGTCGTCCATGATAAAAACCAAAGAGTTTGAATGTTTCTAAAACTCATGTGAAAGCCCAAATAAGATGTTTCATAAAAACACTAACGTAAACCTTGCTAAAGTAACATATTTATGCTACCAAACATTTCTAATGGAAGTAAAGCCCAATGTAATATGCATAAATTCTAAGATTCTAACATGGGAATCAACATAATTACGCAAATCAACATGGATTATCATAAATTAATGGGATCCATTAAAGTGAGTAATAGGCTCATTCAAGGAAATCTAAATGCATCCAAGAAACATGTAAATCGTGGAGAAATAATCACGTGACAATTCAACAAATAGGTAGAGTGCAAGAAATTAGAGATTTTAAAGGGAAATCAAAAGATGAACAAAAAACACATCACATGGAACCTTCTAAGCCACCCAATCATATGAATCCAATTCATAAAACCTTTCCAAGTAGAGTAGAGATCATCAATCTCACCTGACAAGATACTAGCATCATACCAATAGCTCCATAATCCAATATCTCATGAAAATAGAGTAGTAAAATCTTCCTAAGATGCTCAAACCAAAGGGACTACTAGACCCCAACTCAAGGAAATCAATATTCTCAAAAGGAAATGATGTAAATACACTGACCAAAGTCACAAATCATTGATACATAGAATGAAAATTACACTTCTATGATCCTAAGAATGAAAAAAGTGAGTATAAACTAAATATCCACTCACTAAATCAATTCCATAAAGAGTAAAGTCACCAAATCTATTCTATGAACCTAAGATTGGAAGAGTGTAGGCATAACTTGTGTATCCACTCATTCAAGTCTTTTATTCTTTCGCTTGAAGGGAATCCTCTTCCAACACCTCCTTACCTTTGAGAATCCTTCATTTATGAGTAAAAAAAATATTCCATGACTAAAATCCATTAACAAGTGTAAGAAATTGTAAATCATACCTAATTTAAGCTAGATTTAGGTTTTAGCAACTTACTAACACTTGGAGAAGAAGATCCTATC
This sequence comes from Platanus orientalis, assembly GCA_025762735.1. Taxonomy (NCBI): domain Eukaryota; kingdom Viridiplantae; phylum Streptophyta; class Magnoliopsida; order Proteales; family Platanaceae; genus Platanus; species Platanus orientalis. The sequence continues at coordinate 7,074 of JAOXJP010233555.1, read as the reverse complement.
TATTCTCCCAAGTTTTACCAAAGTTCTTCATTCTCTCCTAAATTTGCTTTTCTTATTTCATTCTAAGCTCAAAGAGGCAAAAATAGGATTTTGGGATCAACTTATATGAGTTCCCCTCGAATTAATACAAAATCATGTGCTAGCCCAAATCCCAGGGTGGATTCTGGCTAGGCGTGAGCACTCAAGGGTCACTTACGCGACCGCTCACATGGTCACGAGAGCGCTCCCTTTGAGTAAACATGCAAAAAATAGAATCTGCCATTTTCTGGGACTGTAGCTGTGAGCCCTCGGGCTTCCCAATCTTGAAATGTTTGGGTTTGGGTTTTTTCGTGGTCTTCCCTTGGGTCTTCAACCCTTGTGCATACTATGGGTCTCACAAATTGATAAATGGGTCTCGGGTTCGGGTTTCTAAACTGACCAAATTTAGGTACAATGTGTTATAAAAATAGTAGACCTTGGGATTGTAACGTGGCATGATTTCCCCATCACCCACTTCATGAAGAAAATGCCAAATCATTGAAGCAGAATATCAACACCCGTTGTACACTGGCACTATTAGAGAGAGATTTTTCACACCGTTAAACCCTAACATAAGGAGATAAAAGAGAGCTAGAAAATAAAAGACAGACCTCTCCCAAAAAAAATACCCACTCTTTGGCATAGAACCCCGATTTAGACAAACTAGAACATTTGTAGGCTAGCCTGTCAACAGGCCAACCCTATAGGCCACAACCAACAGAAGGCATATGGTATTTTTGTTTCTTTCACTTGGGTTAAACTACACCAAACCCCTTATTTTTCACAAAACCTCTCGTGTTCCTTTATTTTCATAAGGAAACCCTCCTTTCTCCTACAACACTCTGCAAATAATATTCCGGTGATAATACTCCAAAACAATATTCTAGTGAGAACACTCTGGCGACACACACAAAGTTAAGGTTTTACATAAATATTGCATTTCATGGCCATAAAAAATTAAATACCATACGTGAATGAAAGAATTAATATCTTTAAACTAGATCAAATTCATATTGAACTAGTGCTCCTTTATTAGACCTTTTGATTATTGACTTAGACCTTTGTCAATTCCATATGTTTAAAAGCAATCAAATTTCTTTCATCTCCCCCTTTGAAAGAATGGAATTCATATTGAATTTTCATTAATTGGGTTTGCTTCTTAAAGCATAATAACTACCATCTTCTAGCTTCTAGGTTCTAAGGACCTTGTTTTATTTACCAAAAAAAGAGAGACCATTTTTGGATCATCTTGTTGCTTTGTCCATATAAAAATTGTATATTAGCCAAGAATTTTCCTTTTTCTCCTTGTTGACTTGGCGCCTCCTATTTGATAGATTGGAGAAGATAAAATTTGTCAATCCCACTACTTCACGAAAAAAAAGTGTTTTGTATGAAAAGTGATACAAATCGGAGGGGAGAGAGAGAAATGGAGAAAAAGTTAAAGGGGAGGATAAAGAGAGAGAAAAAAAGAGGGAATCGAAGAGGGGGAGAGACAATTAGAGAGGAGGGAGAAAGTAGAGGGAGAGGGAAACAAAGAAGGAGATCAAAGAGGAGAGAGAATCCTTAATGGGGGAGAGAGTGAGAGAAGTGGAGAAGGGAGTGAGAAATAGAGATAGAGGGAGAGAAAAAAGAGATGAAGAGAGAGAGAGAGAGAGAGAAACAGAGAGTGGGACACAAAGGGAAGGAGGGGTTTAATTGTCAAAGTTATCGTTTGTCACTAGAGTTTAATCGTCGGAGCATTGTTGTTGATTCCATTTGTAGCCAAGAGAAGGGACGAGTGGTTTCAATTAAAAAAGAAAAGGAAGAAGGGTTATGAAAAAAGGGGTTTGTAGGAGTTTAATCCTAGTTAAGAAATTACCATGTGCCGTCTATAGACTGTGGCCGACAGCACTTGCCTATTGGCTAACCTATAGATGATCTAGCTTGCTACCTATAGAGGTTTTACAAGAAGACCCACTCCTACTGGGATTCATATAAAAGAGTTTGGTTAGGATTTGGATGCCTACAAAATTAGTGAAATTCAAAGTCATTGGTATTTGGTTTGGATTTTAGAATCTGATTCTGGGCCATAATAAATTTTGGACCACATCAGGAATTGGTTACGTTATCAGAACACAGCCTAGCCTGAACCTAGTTGGTTCTCCCCATTCATGTTTCTTAATTGCCACGTCATAATATGGAGAGAGAGAGAGAGAGAGATGTCATTGCATATATGTAGCATGATGTAAGATGATATTAAATCCATGGTCTCTCTCTTAGAGAGGTGATGCCACAACCATCTAATGAATGGTCTCCATGTTCGATGGTTTATTCTTGAATAAAACAATTAATTGTCTCTCCCAAACCCTAAGGTTCTAGGAGAGGTTAGAGTTTATGTATTTAATATATTTCAACACTCTACTTGGGGAGAATAATTGCGTCCATGGAGAGATTTAAACTCGTGACCTAAAACATACTTTGATACCATCTTTAATAGAGTAATTAACTATCTCCCCTAAAACCCTAAGGTTGTAGGAGAGTTTAGAGTTAATGTACTTACTATATTTCAACACTGGCAAAATGAACCTGTGTAAACACAAGTGAGTCATTAATTGGTGTTAAAAATAATATAAATAAAATAAAAACATGAAAAAAATCAATTAAAGAAAATGGATATTAAAGTCCTACTCTATATTAGATAAATGGTTTAGATTTTTAAAAATGAGCAAAAAGAGTAGATATTATATTATTAATGAACGCAAATTCAAAAAATAATATAAAGAAAAATTAATGAAGATTAATGAAACAACATAGATATATTCAGTATTTTTATTTATATGTTATAATTTCTTTTTTATAATTATAAATTGTCCATAGCTTATATTTGACATTTTGTACAAAGATATACATTGGTGTGTTAAGAAGTTGGAAGCCATTGACATTAATTCATAAACAATGTATTTCAACTTATTCATCTATATGAATTTTTGTTCACACATGCATTTAAGCATTTGAAGGAATGGCATGGATCTCAAAACTCAAAATAAATCTAAACTCAAATGATACAGTAATTCCAGCAAAAGTAAGATAATCTTACCAAAGAACTAAATTTTTGAAATGTTGTTATCCAGGATAGCCTTCAACTATTTCTACAAGAGTAAAAAAAGGGGGAGACGGGTGAGAAGGGAGATAAAGGAAGATACAAAGAAGAGTTACACGATTAAGAGGAAGGAAACGTTGAGTAGGGAAAGTTGGAAAAAATGATTTTGAAATATAGGAAGGTGTAGAGAAAATAAGAATGAGACATTTTGGAATTTTAAATTGTTCGGTTTCTCAATAAATAATGAAGATTAAAGAAGGTAAATGTGGAAGCTTCCCTTTTTAATAGGTATAGGATATGAGCAGGGGCGGAGCCAAGATTCTCACATAGGGGGCAAGCCATTACAATCAGGATTTTTTCAATACCAAGCCATTACCACTCACCAACGCTATAGGTGTACTCAGATATTGAGGGGGAGGGGCAACTGCCCCCCCTTGCTCCTATGTGGCTCCACCACTAGATATGAGTGAGTGATTTTGGGATTGACAGTAAAAGAGAAAAAAATCAAAAAAGATTTTAGGTGTTTTTTAGAAAGAAGATAATGATACAAGAACGAATTTAGGAGGAGATAGATTGGAAATGAAGTAGAGGAGGGGACATTAAAGAGATAAAATAGGAATGATATAAGGTGGTTTAAAGATACGAATCAAAATAAGAATGTTATAGGGTGTGTTGGAGAATAAATATGAGAGAGAAAATAAGAAATAGATATATGGGTGATGTAAAAGAATTTAAAGCTATCAAATTTGAGAAAATTTTCAAGGATTGGATTAATTATAAAAAAGGATTTAGGAGAGAGAATTTAATGGGTCATAGGAATTAATTTGAATCAACTTAGGAAAGAAAGAAGAGTAAATATTGCTAACACAACATAGAGAAAAAGAATATTGTGAGGGTTTATGATTTTTGGAGTATAGGAAGGTGTACAGAAAATAAGAATGAGACTTTTTGGAATTTTAAATTGTTTGGTTTCTTACTAAATAATGAAGATTAAAGAAGGCAAACATGAAAGTTTCCCTTTTTGTTAGGAATAGGATATGGGTGAGTGATTTTGGGATTGACAGTAAAAGTGAAAAAAATTGAAAAAGATTTAGGTAGAAGGAGTATTTGCATATATGGGAGAAGCGTATGTATGAAAACAAAGAGAGCCTAACATGTATGGTAGAAGCATTTATAAGGACACAAGGGAATCCACATTAGAGACACTACAAAAAAAAAAAAGTTGACGAAAAAAAAAATCTCACTGTCAATTTTTTAGTTGATGCAGTAAGTTATGATGTAAAATACTTCCACATTAGTTAAGCAAGTCGTTGAGGAAAATATGGCCCTTTTGTGACAATTAAATCTTTTGGCGTCAACTTTTAGTTAACATGAAAAAGAGATTTTTTGTTGAACTTTAATTGACGCGAAAAATAGTTTTTTTGCTGCAACTTTAGTTGATGCAAAAAAAAAAAAAACACCTTTTCCAACAAGTTTCTACTTGTTACAAAAAATAATAATTTCCCCATAAATTCTAACATTTTTGTTGCAGTTTTTAGTTAATGCAAAAGGATTTCACTAATACTTCTAGCGTCAACATTCTAGTTGCCGCAAAAAATTAAAATATAAAATATATTTAATATTAATTCCTTTCACGCCCCTAATTTCAATTTTGACTGTGGAATAGAAATGAAACCACAACCACAAATCAAGGAAAACATGGATTTGTTAATAGTTTAAAACTTTAATTGATTTTGCATAAGATGTAAAAATTTGGCATGCTTCTCTGAATTACATTCCAAGTATGTGTTCTAGATGAAAATACATACAAATCACATTTTTATCTACTATCCATATAGAGTCTTAACCACATAGAAGCTCCTAATAACTCGAACAATGTAGTAAGTTTCTTTTGCTCCAAGTTCTTGTACACGTCTGATTGGGAGCGACTTTGAAGTTCATCTTGTAAATTATAATGGAGTTATCATTTTGCCTCTTATCCTTCTACTGTTGTTTGCTTGTAAGCTTCATAGCTGATGGGAGAAGCAACCGACATTGCATAATAGCAGAATGCTTAGGGGGCATTCAGTTCCTGCCATCTCTCCTAATAAGGTCAAATCACAACCAATTCCATTGAGGCGTGAGAGGCCAAAGTCACCAACCTGATAAAAACAAAAGACAATTGGATAGTGAGTGGCTTACACAAGTTGATCAGTCTTAGGGAAATGAGGATTCTAGGAGATGTTGGATCATACAAAAAAGAATTATCCAGATCAATTGTCAAATTGGTCCAATTACGAGTGTTAGCCTTCATCAATATTTCATCAGTTATACCATCGTCCCTACCTCTCATCTCACTTACAAATAATGAGCACATTAATAAGATAATGTTGAGAGGGAATCTAGATTGTTTACTTCAACCTCATGATTTCCCGCCAAATCTCATGGAGTTATGTTTGTCATCGTCATGTTTAGAGCCAGAAAATGAAAACTTTATAGCCATCTTAATCAGGGAGCGCTATCAAAGCCAGCTTAATAAATACTGAATATCTGGAGGAGAATCTTAATTCCATGAATTCCATGTTCTCATTAGATATACTAGAAAGTAATATTTGGATCAAGATGAGAGGAAGGGAAGAAAACCTCATTATCATGAATGTTGTATAGGTAGCATGCTACAAGGGTTGGTGGCATAAGCTTACGAAAGAAAAAAGAGTATAGGAGAAAAAGAGCATTTCCTGGAAAAACATGGCAGGATTAGCTCCAACAAAGCCTAGAACAAAAATGGAACAAATGTAACTTAAAAATGTATCTTGATGTCCAATAGATATAAAATGTCTAACAAACTGACTTCCGCAAACCAAAATCCCAGACACATGCATTTATTTGTTTCATATATTATAAGATATATCTTAACAAAAATCTGGTGCATGTGTGTGATGTAGAAACTAGATATGCTCATTTTCTTGAAAATTATAAACAATAGATAAATGATCAATTAAAATTTTAAGGTAAGCCATAGAAAAAATCCTTAAGCAGAGCCATCCTCAAATGGTATCCCCCCCCCCCCCTCCCAACCCACCCAAAAAAAGGGAAGAAAAAAGAGTGCAATATGCCTATTTCTGTTCTGTCTAGTGTTGTGTGTGTGTGCGGAAACAAAGAGATTATAGTGGTTTGGGTTCAGCACACGTACATGAGCTTGACGTTACTCCACCATACAGTGTTCCTAAAATGGCATGCTTGCTTTTTGAAGCAAAATATATTTCCTTGCATATTAGCAGTCTTATCAACCAGCAATTCCAAGTGATCTCCCCTCTCCAAAACTTTATCAATATTCTCTATCATGATTGCGCACCTATCAAAATGGTACAAACATCACATATTATGAAATTACAGTTCTGCTGACAAGTCAAACAGAGAGCATGTGCCCAACCATATCAGATACAGTTTTAAGAAAAAACTGAGAGCAACATTGAGAATTTTTTTTGGTGTGTGTGTGTGTGCATTTCGCAAGAGCAAAATTGAGTTTTGACATTTCCAACTCATACTGCCTTTTCCCATTTGACTACCATTCATGTTCAATGTTCAAGTATTCAACGTTAGCACTCGCAAGGAACGACTATGGATTAGAACAATTAAACAAACACAAGAATAGAAGAAGATTAAAAGGTCTTACAATTTGTGAATGTTCAGCATGAATGGACATGGAAATATAATTGGCTGCTAGAATGTCCATATCTTAAAAACACTCAAATATATACCTGTCTCATTTCACCTTTCAATCTGTTTATTCTATCTGCATTAGGATCATTTGAATAATACTCCATTTGCTGGCTCAAAACCCTTGAAAATTCATCATTCATGGCATAAGCAAGAGTTGTATAAACAGCACAATCATAAGTCTTCACAAATCTTTGATGAATATCTTCTAGAAATGCAAAAGGAATTCTCACTGCACAAAATATTCAGTGAAGATAGTAAGACAAACACTATATGTC